>JAWQEG010004025.1:15000-137865 GCA_033782935.1 Petrolisthes cinctipes | reverse complement strand
ACCTACTCCCATACACCCCAAAACCCCCCCAAGCCTGTCCCCTACTCCCGCACCCCCCCTAAGCCTGTCCCCCTATTCCCGCACCCCCTTAAATAGAGAACATCCTTTTGGTACTGTATATTAGAGGGCTACTGATTCTTCAAAACCTATCCCAGGAAATAATCACCTCAATGTCTGTTTCGTGGCATAGTTTGGAGGTTCCAGTAGCCTTCAAATTTACCATCAAGTCTCTTTCTTCCCTTAAGTGGGTAATTATACTTTGAGGGTTACTGATTCCTCTAAACTATGCTAGGAAACAAAGCAACCAGATCAACTTAATAGATTATGCTGCTGCTGCTGTTTGCTTGAAGTACTTGGGAGGAATATGTAACACCCAATAGAAATAAAAATATATTATCCCCTTGAACACAACAAATAACATGAAGGGGAATAGTGCATTGGTGGTAAATCTGGAGCAAATGATGCCTTCAAATTATTCAAAGCAAAAGGCCACCATTAATTATAGTTAACCTACAGTAGTCTGTTTCCTAGCATGCTTTAGAGTTTAGAGGAATCAGGATGCTCTAATGTAGTGTACCAAAAGTGACAACTATATCCCTTAAGACAACGAAACTCACCAGAATGTTCATGTTGTTGGTTGGGAAGGAAGGTCGGGAAGGGAATAACGTGGGGGTGCAAGGGTAGAGGCCACTTTATATACCCCTTGGCCAGCGCATCCTCACAACCCACAAAAACAACAGAGGGAGGAGGAGGAGTCTATCTGTCTGGCGGTCATACACAACACTAGACCATAAATAAAGTCGTAGTTAAATTGAAGGCTGCCCATTCCTCCAAACTGTACACCAAAACAAGTCCCCTATTCGGTTACAGTGGTGGTGGTTTGTTTCCTGGTGTGGTATGGAGGATTATGTAACCCTTCAGTTTGTCCACAACAGACTACAACACCTTTACTTTAGCCTGGACTCCACATTCACACCGTCTCTCCTTTGTCTACATTCCAGGACACTCTAGAATGTTAGTGATTACACAGATTCTCGCTCGTGTCTGGAATTGAAAATATGACAACCCAAATTGTAAACGGAAATTGATATAAACACATCTACTTTTCGCAATATATGACCATATGAATAATGAATTATATATATATATATATATATGGTATACATATATAATCAATTTTCATTTCCTCCACAGGTGTGTGTGTGTGTGTGTGTGTGTGTGTGTGTGTGTGTGTGTGTGTGTGTGTGTGTGTGTGTGTGTGTGTGTGTATGTGTGTGTGTGTGTGTGTGTGTTTTTATGTGTGTGTGTGTGTGTGTGTGTGTGTGTACAAGTCTTAAGTAAATACTTTGATATAGCGACCATTACCGTAGTTCTACACAGGGTCATGTAAATTATCGAAAAATTATAAGATACAAACTTATCAAACTTTCCCACAAAACAGCACTTACAGTAGTATATTTGGAGGGTATAATTTGTTTTGGGAAATAGTCTGAATAAATCTAAAACTTCCAGTATACAGACACCCACCTTATACCCCTTGACTACAACAGCAACAGAGCATAGGTTATGTAAGGGTCTCCGTCCTTGCCTGAAATGACCCTGCTGAGTGTATGATGGATGGGGACTTCTCAGACTCATCCAGGTTAAATCTTACTCGCGATCTCTACTCACAATTCAACTCGCATGGGCTGTAGATTCACTCACAGGCTGATGCACTCACAGTCTATATTATTTACAATATTACTCGCAATCTCTCCTCACAGTCTTGAAACCAAGCTCATCTCACAAATTATCCGCTTCCGCTAACTCACAATCTTTATATAAACTCACTCGCTGTCACTACTCACAAACACTACTTGGTACTCACAGGCTTACTCACAGCTTTTACTCACTTATATTTTCCTTACTACCTCCCGTTGATTTCCTTCCTACCTATTGCTGAAATCAGCACTCGTGGTAAAGGAAAGGGCTCCTGATTTTAATAAACTATGACACGAAACATACCCCCCATTATTTTGTATGCTGAGCTACTAATTTGTTTCCGGGCATAGTTTAGAGGAATCAGTAGTGTTCATCTTACCAACATTAGAAGATTCCCTTAAATTACAGTGTTAGCAGATATGTTAGCTTTGTCAGTTTATTTCCATATTCCTTGCCTGTTCTGTTCCTCGTTGTTTTTCGTTCACTATTCATAGATAATAATCGTCTAACATTATCATTCTTACGATAATATATATGAGAGACACAAAAGATCTAATAATATTACGTGTCCCTCAGGAAATTATATAACTTTCATGCCAAGTATCCCTCACCTGTGGAATACTCGTAGGCTATATACGAACCCAGCGTTAGTTTGGGAACTGTTTTGGTCTGTAGCATTTTTACATTGTTATTCCTTCAAAGTGAATCAATGATACTTTCATATCATTAGTTAACTTGTATCTATTTTTTTTTTTTTTCTGTTGAACAAACACGTGTAGGAGTGTCAGTTTTTTGTCCCATAATTATTACATTTATTCCTGTACACGTGGATAAGAGATAAACAGATAAGAAATGAATGATTTATTTAATGTTGATAGTATCATTATATAACAATATGTGTTTAGGTCGGTCAGTTGTTTGTATGTTGTAGTGATGTGATATTTGTCCAATGAGGTTCATCTTGAAGTGGTTCAGTAGACCCTGTAGGAGGTGGCGTGGCCTGGGTTGTTCTTAATCTTGATCATCTCGGCGTCCCTTGGCATTGCTGGGGAGGCAGCGGTGTAAGTGGAAAAAGCAGGAATTCCACTGTAGGGGGTGATTCCGGCAAAGTTGGTGAGGGAGGGGATGGAGGAGTAGGTGAATGGACGAGACATGATGGAAGGATAAGAGTATTGGAGGGGAGAAGGGAAGCCAAGAGGAGAGGTGAAGGCAGGAAGTGCTGCAATGGATCGCTTCTAACGGGATCAGGTTTGGTTGTGATCTTGTGCATCAAGAGCCACGTCTACGGCAGCAGCCTTAGCCTTACTGTAAGCAGCTTGGAAGTCAGCCCTAGCAGCTGCAACCTCTGTGTGTACTGAACTGGCTGTAGGGCGGGAACCTCAGGGACTTCAGGAGCTACAGGAAGGTTGGTGGCTTCAACACGGAAACCTTCAGCGTCAGATACATAGTACTGAGTCTGTACCTCACCATTAGCGTCACATAGTTGAAGGAGCCACGTACATTGCCGAACAAATCACGAGTCTCTGATCGAGAAGAGGGACCTCCAGCAAAGCTGAATGAATACTGACCGAATTCATCCTGAGCATGATACCGGGGACTGGATGGGAGCCATGGATGGTGTATTGTAAGTCATAGGTGAAGCAGCCAAATGAAGAGATTGATGGTGTGTTGTAAATCAAAGGTGAAGCACCCATGTATCTCTGAGGGATGGGATATGCACCAAAAGGACGTAGGATATCACGAACTGGAGTGGTTTCAATGTCAGCTGCTTTGATTGTCAGCATCTTCAATAATAGGTCTGGCTTGAGGATATCCGTAGCGTAGGAAGTTAGAGTAGAGGCCGTTGGAGATGTATCCACCGAGGTTTGGATCCAACATACACCCCTGAGATGCTCCATACACGTTGGGGTACCTCAGTAGCTGTGTACTGCCACAAGCAACGGCAGCCAAGGAGAGCACCACCTGTGTTGATAAGTGGAAAATTTAGTACAGTGAGACATTGTGGATGAAACTACAAAATTAAATCTGGTCTACTAATGCAAAAGATTATCATAACAAGTACAGATGGAGTATGTGTAGTATTTCAGCGATGGGAGCCAATTTTCAAAACAGTGTAACACATAAAAGAATGGCATTTGGGTCCTGTGTGAATGAAGTACAACAATACACAAAATATCTGCTGGGACATCACAACACGAACGTGGTCACTTCAACTCACCAGAACCTTCATTGTTGTTGTTGTTGACTCAGAGTGTGGAGCTGACTGTCTGCATAGGCTACGGATGACACCAACCCTTTTATATCCCATGCTGCTCATCCTCACACCCTCACCATACATAGAAGAAAAAAAGGGGGGGGGGAAGAGGTTTGGGAGGCTTGGACTGGTTTCTACTCCCGCCTTCTGCTTTTTTTTTTCTTTCTTTTATATTTAACCGTCCCTCTTTTCCCTCTACCTACCCATTGCCACGGCTTCCCCAAGGTCGATACCAAAGCATCCTCCTCTCCCTATACATATACAAGAGTACTACTCTCAGGTTCAATCGATCAGTTTCTCTTGGGTGAATATAGTTGGCTATAAAATATTGTTGACCTAATTTATATCTCAGCAACAGAGACCTTGGGGATGCTCTGACAACGGGAGTCGTTGTAAAGTAACACGTGTTTATACAGATGGACCCATACCCTCGTCTTTTTTTTGCGAGGTTTTGGTAGGATGCGAGGATGAGCAGTGGATATAAAAGGAGAGGAGTCATCCCTGGTAAAGCAGACACACTCTTCCTAACGCTGAGACAACATGAAGGTTCTGGTAAGTAAAAGTATACCTAATTCCATCTCAAACTTTAGGTAGTTGTAACAATAAGCATAACTTTAACTGCATTATAATGTTTGATGCATCACACATAAAGTGACTTCCTTTCACAATACTAAAATCATTATTATTTCCACACATCATTACAGGTTTGTGCTTCTCCTTTGTGGCTGTGGCTTGTGGTAGTCCACAGCTGCTGGGTTATCCTGGCATGTATGGAAGTTACCCATGGTCCTACTTCAACTCCAACCTTGGGAGCCTACCCTAACTACCCTAACTACCTACGCTACGGATATCCTCAAGCCAGACCTATTATTGAAGATGTGACAATCAAAGCAGCTGACATTGAAACCACTCCAGTTCGTGATATCCTACGTCCTTTTGGTGCATATCCCATCCTCAGAGATACATGGGGTGCTTCACCTTTGATTTACAACACACCATCAATCTCTCATTGGCTGCTTCACCTATGACTTACAATACACCATCCATGGCTCCCATCCAGTCCCGGTATCATGCTCAGGATGAATTCGGTCAGTATTCATTCAGCTTTGCTGGAGGTCCCTCTTCTCGATCAGAGACTCGTGATTTGTTCGGCAATGTACGTGGCTCCTTCAACTATGTTGACGCTAATGGTGAGGTACAGAATCAGTACTATGTATCTGACGCTGAAGGTTTCCGTGTTGAAGCCACCAACCTTCCTGTAGCTCCTGAAGTCCCTGAGGTTCCCGCCCTACAGCCAGTTCAGTACACACCAGAGGTTTGCAGCTGCTAGGGCTGACTTCAAGCTGCTTACAGTAAGGCTAAGGCTGCTGCCGTAGACGTGGCTCTTGATGCACAAGAATCACAACCCAAACCTGAATCCCGTAAGAAGCGATCCATTGCAGCACTTCCTGCCTTCACTCTCCTCTTGGCTTCCCTTCTCCCCTCCAATACTCTTATCCCTTCCATCATGTCTCGTCCATTCACCTACTCCTCCATTCCCTCCCTCACCAACTTTGCCGGAATCACCCCCTACAGTGGAATTCCTGCTTTTTTCCACTTACACCGCTGCCTCCCCAGCAATGCCAAGGGACGCCGAGATGATCAAGATTAAGAACAACCCAGGCCAACGCCACCTCCTACAGGGTCTACTGAACCACTTCAAGATGAACCTCATTGGACAAATATCACATCACTACAACATACAAACAACTGACCGACCTAAACACATATTGTTATATAATGATACTATCAACATTAAATAAATCATTCATTTCTTATCTGTTTATCTCTTATCCACGTGTACAGGAATAAATGTAATAATTATGGGACAAAAAACTGACACTCTTACACGTGTTTGTTCAACAGGAAAAAAAAAAGAAGATACAATTTAACTAATGATATGAAAGTATCATTGATTCACTTTGAAGGAATAACAATGTAAAAATACTACAGCCCAAAACCAGTTCTACACAAAACTGACCTCCATACAAACCTTCTGCCAACTACCATATACCACAGTGTTACCATTACAAACCTTCTGCCAACTACTATATTTTTTTTTTTTTTTTTTACATATAGTGAGTGGAGGAAAGGGAAGAAACAAATAAATAAATGGTTCCATTTGCCTATTGGCATCCTCCACTCATAAAATATTTAAAGCAACTGGATTTAAATTGCTGGGGGTTATAACTTGCTGAAAACATTCCTTGGAAGAGAATTCCACAGGGAAGTAGTACGGGGAGTAAATGAATTTTTGTAAGCAGTTGTCCTGCAACGTGGAGGAGTCAATGTAAACTCATGCGCATTCTCAGCTGCCCTAGTCCTCCGTGGGAAGACGTGAAGGGGTGGTATAATCAGGGCAAGTTCATCCGAACATTCTTATTAAAAGTATCTATAAAATAGTGCAAGGGAAGCAACATTTCTACGTACTGATAAGGGAGGGAATTCATTAGTGATCACAGGATTATTGATCAGTCTGATAGCTCTGTTTTGAATTTTATCTAATTGTCTTAACACCACCGATCCACAACCAGCCCACAGAGGTGAACAATATTCCATCTGGGAACGCACATGACTCTTATATATTACTGCTATCTGCTCGTCAGTCAAATAATTACAAGCTCTGTATAAAAGTCCCATCTTCCTAGATGCAGTTTTGGCAATGGATTTTACATAGGGAGTCCAACTGAGGTTTTCATTTAAAGTTACACCAAGGAGATCAATGCTGTGGGACTTGGGGATATTTGTATTATTGAAAATAATGTGAGAATCTTGATTATCTGATCTATTTGAGAACGGGATGTATTTAGTTTTATTTGCATTGAAAGAAACTAGGTTGTTTTGTCCCCATTCAAAGATCTTCGTTAAGTCTTCATTTAATGAAATTGAAGTGGCAAGTTTGTATTCTAAAATATTGTGTTGAGTAAAACTATCATTAAATGAGAAGGAACTGTGAATAGTTGAATCATCAGCATAGGAGTGAATTAAATTCTGAGTAACTGACAAAAGATCATTAATATGAATGAGGAACAAAGTTGGAGCCAAGACCGCTCCTTGAGAACACCAGCATTAATGGGATGAAAGTCGGAATACAGACCATCTACCATCACACGTAATTTTCTGTTGCTAAGATATGAATTAATTAGAGGAACAAAAGATTGAAGGCCATAATGTGGAAGCTTAGACAGTAATGATCTGTGCCATACTCTGTCAAAGGCTTTAGATATATCAAGGCTAAATTGTGTGAGTCTCTCCATGTTTATCAGTTGATTGGAATATGTTATCTGTGAAATAACAGAGCAGATCCACAGTAGATCGTCTCTGTCTAAAGCCATATTGCTTATCATTTAGCAGATGATATTTCTCAAGGTGTTTTACAAAGTGATTGTTACCATTACAAACCTTCTGCCAACTACCATATACCAACAGTGTTACCATTACAAACCTTCTGCCAACTACTATATACCAACACTGTTACCATTACAAACTTTCTGCCAACTACTATATACCAACACTGTTACCATTACAAACCTTCTGCCAACTACTATATACCAACACTGTTACCATTACAAACCTTCTGCCAACTACTATATACCAACACTGTTACCATTACAAACCTTCTGCCAACTACTATAACCACACTGTTACCATTCCTATGTCTCTAATAAACACTGAATTTCTATGTTCGTATTTCCTTTTTCTCTTTATAAGATAAAACAATGTTGCGAGAACTCGGGAATGCAAGGTTTATAATTTTGTAGTATAGAAGGGAATTGATGTTATAAAACTATTTATTGTTCTGAAAATATTCACAAAGACACCCTGAAACATACAGAATAATATATAAGTAAATAATTACTTAGGAAAAGTGTATTGGCTTGGTCTTTACAGTAATTGTGAAGATTTGTCAATGTTGAGAGATTCTGTTGCACGCTGGAACAATTGTTTACTTTCTGTTTTCCTACCATATTACTGGATATGTTTTTTGCTCTTTGATGTTGTTAAAAATGTTCAATTTAATGGGAAGCACAGTGTTGGTAAATCTGGAGCAACTAATTCCAATAAACTATTCCAAGCAACAGGGTTTCCTGGCATACTTTGGAGGAATCAAAACACTCTAATGTACCAAAAGTTTACTACTCCCTTACTCATTTGTCTCATGTCTCTAATCAGCAAAGGACCGGAGTGGCATGTCAGGACTTATAATATACAAACTTGTTGAGGTGATGAAATATGGTTCTGTTTGTCATATATAATTTCTTGACCGTAATAGTGGTAACAGTTCATTATGTATTAACACTACTGCCAACATTGTTTTCCTCTTACTATATATACTAAGTGTGGGTTCAGTGCATTTCTAATACAGTCAAATAAATACGAGACACTTAGTTCCTGTGGGATGATAATCAGAGAAAGAAAAAAGAAGGTAAACAGAGAATATGCAAATGATTGAAGGAAAATGAAAGACGAACCGGAACACCAAATAGAACAGAAACTATATCCTTTGAAGAGATTCAATTATAAGTACATATAAGTAAACCAAAGAAGATGTAGAATTGGTGTTGGAATTATATAGAGTGAAGTGTTAGGCAAAAGATTGAACGAAGAGTTCAGTTTTATCAGATGAAGAAATAACAACATTACTACCAGGAAGAATATGTGGAAGAAATCAAATTGTTAGTGAGTTTATTAGTGAGGTACGAGAACCAACGAGAGGAAGAAGAATTGGAAAGATCATTTTTGCATTTAGCACGAATGGAAAGGTTTTTTTTCTGCCCATCGATGAACAAATTTTGCACAATTCCCGATAGAATTAAACAAGGTACAAGAATCATTAGTACAGTACAGTATGTAAAGTTCCTCCTTGTTGTGGACAGCAGAAGAACAAGCATAACTAATCCAAGAATAATTATTTTCATTAGAGAGAGAGAGAGAGAGAGAGAGAGAGAGAGAGAGAGAGAGAGAGAGAGAGAGAGAGAGAGAGAGAGAGAGAGAGAGAGAGAGAGAGAGAGAGAGAGAGAGAGAGAGAGAGAGAGAGAGAGAGAGAGAGAGAGAGAGAGAGAGAGAGAGAGAGAGAAAGAGAGAATGCATTGTTCCATATCCCAGAGAATCACCACTATGACGTGGGTTGCACACTCACAGGAACCCCTGCCAAAAAAACAAAACATATTCCATGAGTATAGTTTGATTGGCGCCTGTATGAAAACTGCATGTTAAATGAAGTAAGGCTATCCAATGACACCAAGACCAGCATATAGTCTATCTATCTATCTATCTATAGCTTTGAAGCCTCGTTCCCTCCGGGAACTCCCCCCAAGGGGGTGGCCATGGCAGAAGTGCCTCCAGTTCTCCCTGTTCCAACACTCCCTCCTTACTTAGTCAAGCCCTCCTCTACCCCTCATGTTTCTCTCCTTTACATACTCTTCCACTCTGTTCTGCCATCTAACCGGAGGTCTGCCTCTCACACCAGGTCCCACAACTTCACTTCCATACACCTTCTTTACAAACTCCTCACCTTGCATTCTCTCTACATGTCCAAACCATCTCAATGTATCACGCTTCACTTTCTCAACCACTCCACATTCAATTCCAATTGCCTTCCCACTCAAACCACACCTCTCATATACACTCTCATTACTTTCTCCATCCCACCTTGTAAGTCCATATGCTACTCTCAAGTAACTCATTTCACAGCACCTATTCTAGACTGATGAGCCCTACTCCATGTCCCATGTCTCCGACGCATATGTCAGTGTTGGCAGGATTATACTGTTTCGTAGTCCCATTTTCACTTCCATACTCACACTTCTACCCTTCATAATCCTCCCCAGTGATCCTATGACCTGTCTACCCCTCATTGCTCTCTCCCTAATTTCTCCTTCCATACTCCCATGTTCCCATACTCCCATAGCATACAGTACTCCCCAAAAATCCTTACTTTGAGACTAGTGGTTTAGAGGTGTGATTTTCTTTTACTTTCTTTTTCTTTTTTACACTAGAATACTGCAGGCATATTCTTGAACACGTTCTACTTCCCTCCACCAAAACCCCCCTCAAGATGAAACCCCTTCCGAAACGAAGAGACTGGAGAAATATTTATGTAGTACAGAGAGTGATTGATTAAAAGTCATGCATTCTCTCCAGCTTTGTGTCTCTGGTCTATTTTAATAATAATAATAATAATAATAATAATAATGTATGTACATTACTTACACAGACATACAGCTAAATACACTAAAAGAAATAATGACAGAGTAGTGATCTTAGATACTAACGAAGCTTTCATTGGAGGAGGCTTTGATTTTTACATTTCAATAGCAGATTAAACAGTGATATTTTCCAGCATTTTGGAGAGAGCAATCAGGTGATCAGTAAAATCATGTGTAGTTTACCAAATCAATTAAGGAATGCATGTAATCAATACAAATTAAAGAATATAGGTAACCCCATACATCTGTCCACCTGGGAGAAGGGTAGCAGCAGCAGCAGCAGCAGCAGCAGCAGCAGCAGCAGCAGCAGGAGCAGCAGCAGCAGCAGCAGCAGGAGGGTGTGGTCAGGCTCCTTAGATGGTTACATAATGGTATACCGTTATAGGAAATTAAGGATTTATTTCTTTTTAATAAATATGACGTTGCTTTGTTTACTTTCTGATATTCTCAACGTCTGGTTAGTACTCCATCATGTTGTCCATTCATTCCAAATAATTATACGTCCTGTGTGGAGGAACCAGATGCCACCAGTTTTGTCGACAACATCTTACGGGGAGATTCTCTTTTGGGTAAATTGGAGGGCTACTGATTCCTCCTAACTATGCCAGGAAACGGACGATCCTAATGTTCCAAATATGGGATCAGTTGTTTCGTGGCATAGTTTGGAGGAATCAGAGACCTTCCAATTCACCAACAAGAGAATTTCCCCTTAACTCCCTATAACGGTATACCATTATGTAACCATCTAAGGAGCCTGACCACACCCTCCTCCTGCTGCTGCTGCTGCTGCTGCTGTTGCTGCCGCTCCTCCTGCTGCTGCTGCTGCTGCTGCTGCTGCTGCTGCTGCTGCTTGCTCCTCCTCCTCCTGCTGCTGCTGCTGCTGCTGCTGCTGCTGCTGCTGCTGCTGCTGCTGCTGCTAACCCTCCTCCCAGGTGGACAGATGTATGGGGTTACCTATATTCTTTAATTTGTATTGATTACATGCATTCCTTAATTGATTTGGTAACTACACATGATTTTACTGATCACCTGATTGCTCTCTCTAAAGTTAGTTGTATATTTTTTTTTTCCTGTTGAACAAACACGTGTAAGAGTGTCAGTTTTTTGTCCCATAATTATTACATTTATTCCTGTACACGTGGATAAGAGATAAACAGATAAAAAATGAATGATTTATTTATTGTTGATAGTATCATTATATAACAATATGTGTTAGGTCGGTCAGTTGTTTGTATGTTGTAGTGATGTGATATTTGTCCAATGAGGTTTTCATCTTGAAGTGGTTCAGTAGACCCTGTAGGAGGTGGCGTGGCCTGGGTTGTTCTTAATCTTGATCATCTCGGCGTCCCTTGGCATTGCTGGGGAGGCAGCGGTGTAAGTGAAAAAGCAGGAATTCCACTGTAGGGGGTGATTCCGGCAAAGTTGGTGAGGGAGGGAATGGAGGAGTAGGTGAATGGACGAGACATGATGGAAGGATAAGAGTATTGGAGGGGAGAAGGGAAGCCAAGAGGAGAGGTGAAGGCAGGAAGTGCTGCAATGGATCGCTTCTTACGGGATTCAGGTTTGGGTTGTGATTCTTGTGCATCAAGAGCCACGTCTACGGCAGCAGCCTTAGCCTTACTGTAAGCAGCTTGGAAGTCAGCCCTAGCAGCTGCAACCTCTGGTGTGTACTGAACTGGCTGTAGGGCGGGAACCTCAGGGACTTCAGGAGCTACAGGAAGGTTGGTGGCTTCAACACGGAAACCTTCAGCGTCAGATACATAGTACTGAGTCTGTACCTCACCATTAGCG
This sequence comes from Petrolisthes cinctipes, assembly GCA_033782935.1. NCBI lineage: Eukaryota > Metazoa > Arthropoda > Malacostraca > Decapoda > Porcellanidae > Petrolisthes > Petrolisthes cinctipes. The sequence continues at coordinate 125,871 of JAWQEG010004025.1, read as the reverse complement.
TCACATAGTTGAAGGAGCCACGTACATTGCCGAACAAATCACGAGTCTCTGATCGAGAAGAGGGACCTCCAGCAAAGCTGAATGAATACTGACCGAATTCATCCTGAGCATGATACCGGGACTGGATGGGAGCCATGGATGGTGTATTGTAAGTCATAGGTGAAGCAGCCAATGAAGAGATTGATGGTGTGTTGTAAATCAAAGGTGAAGCACCCATGTATCTCTGAGGGATGGGATATGCACCAAAAGGACGTAGGATATCACGAACTGGAGTGGTTTCAATGTCAGCTGCTTTGATTGTCACATCTTCAATAATAGGTCTGGCTTGAGGATATCCGTAGCGTAGGTAGTTAGGGTAGTTAGGGTAGGCTCCAAGGTTGGAGTTGAAGTAGGACCATGGGTAACTTCCATACATGCCAGGATAACCCAGCAGCTGTGGACTACCACAAGCCACAGCCACAAAGGAGAGCACAACCTGTAATGATGTGTGGAAATAATAATGATTTTAGTATTGTGAAAGGAAGTCACTTTATGTGTGATGCATCAAACATTATAATGCAGTTAAAGTTCTGCTTATTGTTTACAACTACCTAAAGTTTGCGATGGAATTAGGTATACTTTTACTTACCAGAACCTTCATGTTGTCTCAGCGTTAGGAAGAGTGTGTCTGCTTTACCAGGGATGACTCCTCTCCTTTTATATCCCATGCTGCTCATCCCTACACCCTCACCATACATAGAAGAAAAAAAGGGGGGGGGGAAGATGTTTGGGAGGTTTGGACTGGTTTCTACTCCCGCCGTCCCTCTATTCCCTCTACCTACCCATTGCCACGGCTTCCCCAAGGTCGATACCAAAGCATCCTCCTCTCTCTATACATATTCAAGAGTACTACTGTCAGGTTCAATCGATCAGTTTCTCTAGGGTGAATTTTTTTTATTTTCAGTTTGAGAGAGAGAGAGAGAGAGAGAGAGAGAGAGAGAGAGAGAGAGAGAGAGAGAGAGAGAGAGAGAGAGAGAGAGAGAGAGAGAGAGAGAGAGAGAGAGAAGATCTTCTGGCGTTATTCTAATAATGCTATGAAACTTAATATTTACTAATTGGTTGGTTGGAGTTCTGTGTGACCACGAAATGCCAATTACTTATTTCCTTCCCTCCAACAAGAATACTCTTTTGGTGTTAGTCAGTGGAAAGCTAAGAAGTGTTTCAGCCGTTGTTCATGTTTAAAGGAAATTCTCTTGTTGATGATAATTGGAAGGCTACTAATTTCTCCTAACTATGCCAGAATAGAGACTCTCTCAATGGTACTAATAGGGGATGTGTTTTTTTGGCATACTTTGGAGAAATCAGAAACCTTCCAATTCACCACCAACAAAAAAATCTTACCTTAAGGACTCTGTGATCGTTTATAAGAACTGGAGGCTTCTGATTCCTCCTGATTATGCCACGAAAAGAGAATCTCCCCGTAAGATGTTTGTCGACAAACTGGTGGCATCTGGTTCCTCTAAACTGTGACTCCAGGCAGCACCTATATCGAGGGAGTCAATTTACAGCCCAGTAAAACTTTAGATGATTCATTAGCCTACGCTTATGCGACAGCATAGATAAATAAGCTGCACCCAACACACATCCTCATGGAAAAAAATGCAACACAACTACAACATCTTCTTACGTCAAGGAGATAAATGTAACACAATTACATCTTCTTACGTCAAGGGGATAAATGCAATACAACTACAACATCCTCTTACGTCAAGGAGATAAATGTAACACAATTACATCTTCTTACGGCCATTCTGATACATAGATTAAACCAAATGCATGGAACTTAAGATATGTGAAGCTTCAATAAGGGGAAAAGATATATATATTTCCTCAAAATACAATTTAAGTCTAAAACCCTATATAATTGAGATGGAATGTTGTGTCGCCTCATTGTTATGATGATGAACTTTAAGGGACCTCGTGATGTAGTCAGAAAATTGGAGGTTAGCGAGTCCTTCAAATATTGCCACGAAACACACACACCTATAATGAAGGAGCTTGTTTCGTGGCATAGTCAGGGGGAATAAAAATCCACCAACTCTCATACACGATCACAGGGTCCTCAACAATAATGTTGTCGTGAATGAGACGTGATTGTTTTTTTTTTTTTCTTTTTAATAATATTTTCAAGGTTTACAGTCAAAGTGAAGAAGCAATACCGTCCATTCACCAAAGCACTATTGGCAATGTGTACCCATCATACCAGCGAGGCGAAAAATATTTAATTAATTAAGTGTAAGTGGGTGTTACACTTTGATACATTAGAGCGCCTTGATTCCTCCAAAGTATGCCATGAAACAAGACCAATTGAACAATAATAATGGTGGCATGTTGTTTGGAATAGTATGAAGGTATCAGTTGCTCCAGATTTACCAACACTGTACTATCCCATTGAACCTGCACCACTGTACAAGTGGCTTCATTTGTTCTCCACACAAGACGTATAAATTATTTGGAATGAATGGACGACATGATGGAGTACTAACCAGACGTTGAGAATATCAGGAAGTAAACAAAGCAACGTCATATTTACTAAAAAGAAATAAATCCTTAATTTCCTATAACGGTATACCATTACGTAACCATGGACTAAGGAGCCTGACCACACCCTCCTGCTGCTGCTGCTGTTGCTGCTGCTGCTGCTTGCTGTTGCTGCTGCTGCTGCTGCTGCTGTTGCTGGCTGCTGCTGCTGCTGTTGCTGCTGCTGCTGCTGCTGTTGCTGCTGCTGCTGCTGCTGCTGCTGTTGCTGTTGCTGCTGCTGCTGCTGCTGCTGCTGCTGCTGCTGTTGCTGCTGCTGCTGCTGCTGTTGCTGCTGCTGCTGCTGCTGCTGCTGTTGCTGCTGCTGCTGCTGCTAATGCTGCTGCTGCTGCTGCTGCTGCTGCTGCTAACCCTTCTCCCAGGTGGACAGATTGTATGGGGTTACCTATATTCTTTAATTTGTATTGATTACATGCATTCCTTAATTGATTTGGTAAACTACACATGATTTTACTGATCACCTGATTGCTCTCTCCAAAATGCTGGAAAATATCACTGTTTAATCTGCTATTGAAATGTAAAAATCAAAGCCTCCTCCAATGAAAGCTTCGTTAGTATCTAAGATCACTACTCTGTCATTATTTCTTTTAGTGTATTTAGCTGTATGTCTGTGTAAGTAATGTACATACATTATTATTATTATTATTATTATTATTATTAAAATAGACCAGAGACACAAAGCTGGGAGAGAATGCATGACTTTTATCAATCACTCTCTGTACTACATAAATATTTCTCCAGTCTCTTCGTTTCGGGAAGGGGTTTCATCTTGAGGGGGGTTTTGGTGGAGGGAAGTAGAACGTGTTCAAGAATATGCCTGCAGTATTCTAGTGTAAAAAAAGAAAAAGAAAGTAAAAGAAAATCACACCTCTAAACCACTAGTCTCAAAGTAAGGATTTTTGGGGAGTACTGTATGCTATGGGAGTATGGGAACATGGGAGTATGGAAGGAGAAATTAGGGAGAGAGCAATGAGGGGTAGACAGGTCATAGGATCACTGGGGAGGATTATGAAGGGTAGAAGTGTGAGTATGGAAGTGAAAATGGGACTACGAAACAGTATAATCCTGCCAACACTGACATATGCGTCGGAAACATGGACATGGAGTAGGGCTCATCAGTCTAGAATAGGTGCTGTGGAAATGAGTTACTTGAGAGTAGCATATGGACTTACAAGGTGGGATGGAGAAAGTAATGAGAGTGTATATGAGAGGTGTGGTTTGAGTGAGAAGGCAATTGGAATTGAATGTGGAGTGGTTGAGAGAGTGAAGCGTGATACATTGAGATGGTTTGGACATGTAGAGAGAATGCAAGGTGAGGAGTTTGTAAAGAAGGTGTATGGAAGTGAAGTTGTGGGACCTGGTGTGAGAGGCAGACCTCCGGTTAGATGGCAGAACAGAGTGGAAGAGTATGTAAAGGAGAGAAACATGAGGGGTAGAGGAGGGCTTGACCAAGTAAGGAGGGAGTGTTGGAACAGGGAGAACTGGAGGCACTTCTTCCATGGCCACCCCCTTGGGGGGAGTTCCCGGAGGGAACGAGGCTTCAAAGCTATAGATAGATAGATAGATAGACTGTATGCTGGTGTTGGTGTCATTGGATAGCCTTACTTCAGTTAACCTGCAGTTTTCATATAGGCGCCAATCAAACTATACTCATGGAATATGTTTTGGTTTTTTGGCAGGGGTTCCTGTGAGTGTGCAACCCACGTCATAGTGGTGATTCTCTGGGATATGGAACAATGCATTCTCTCTCTCTCTCTCTCTCTCTCTCTCTCTCTCTCTCTCTCTCTCTCTCTCTCTCTCTCTCTCTCTCTCTCTCTCTCTCTCTCTCTCTCTCTCTCTCTCTCTCTCTCTCTCTCTCTCTCTCTCTCTCTCTCTCTCTCTCTCTCTCTCTCTCTCTAATGAAAATAATTATTCTTGGATTAGTTATGCTTGTTCTTCTGCTGTCCACAACAAGGAGGAACTTTACATACTGTACTGTACTAATGATTCTTGTACCTTGTTTAATTCTATCTGGAATTGTGCAAAATTTGTTCATCGACGGGCCAGAAAAAAAAACTTTCCATTCGTGCTAAATGCAAAAATTATCTTTCCAATTCTTCTTCCTTCGTTGGTTCTCGTACCTCACTAATAAACTCACTAACAATTTGATTTCTTCCACATATTCTTCCTGGTAGTAATGTTGTTATTTCTTCATATGATAAAACTGAACTCTTCGTTCAATCTTTTGCCTAACACTTCACTCTATACAATTCCAACACCAATTCTACATCTTCTTTGGTTTACTTATATATAATTATAATTGAATCTCTTCAAAGGATATAGTTTCTGTTCTATTTGGTGTTCAGCTTCGTCTTTCATTTTCCTTCAATCATTTGCATATTCTCTGTTTACCTTCTTTTTTCTTTCTCTGATTATCATCCCACAGGAACTAAGTGTCTCGTATTTATTTGACTGTATTAGAAATGCACTGAACCCACACTTAGTATATATAGTAAGAGGAAAACAATGTTGGCAGTAGTGTTAATACATAATGAACTGTTACCACTATTACGGTCAAGAAATTAAATATAACAAACAGAACCATATTTCATCACCTCAACAAGTTTGTATATTATAAGTCCTGACATGCCACTCCGGTCCTTTGCTGATTAGAGACATGAGACAAATGAGTAAGGGAGTAGTAAACTTTTGGTACATTAGAGTGTTTTGATTCCTCCAAAGTATGCCAGGAAACCCTGTTGCTTGGAATAGTTTATTGGAATTAGTTGCTCCAGATTTACCAACACTGTGCTTCCCATTAAATTGAACATTTTTTAACAACATCAAAGAGCAAAAAGCATATCTAGTATTATGGTAGGAAAACAGAAAGTAAACAATTGTTCCAGCGTGCAACAGAATCTCTCAACATTGACAAATCTTCACAGTTACTGTAAAGACCAGCCAATACACTTTTCCTAAGTAATTATTTACTTATATATTATTCTGTATGTTTCAGGGTGTCTTTGTGAATATTTTCAGAACAGTAATTAGTTTTATAACATCAATTCTCTTCAATACGACAAATTTATAAAACCTTGCATTCCCGAGTTCTCGCAACATTGTTTTATCTTATAAAGAGAAAAAGGAAATACGAACATAGAAATTCAGTGTTTATTAGAGACATAGGAATGGTAACAGTGTTGGTATATAGTAGTTGGCAGAAGGTTTGTAATGGTAACAGTGTTGGTATATAGTAGTTGGCAGAAGGTTTGTAATGGTAACAGTGTTGGTATATAGTAGTTGGCAGAAGGTTTGTAATGGTAACAGTGTTGGTATATAGTAGTTGGCAGAAGGTTTGTAATGGTAACAGTGTTGGTATATAGTAGTTGGCAGAAGGTTTGTAATGGTAACAGTGTTGGTATATAGTAGTTGGCAGAAGGTTTGTAATGGTAACAGTGTTGGTATATAGTAGTTGGCAGAAGGTTTGTAATGGTAACAGTGTTGGTATATAGTAGTTGGCAGAAGGTTTGTAATGGTAACAGTGTTGGTATATAGTAGTTGGCAGAAGGTTTATATGGAGGTCAGTTTTGTGTAGACTGTTTTGGGCTGTAGTATTTTTACATTGTTATTCCTTCAAAGTGAATCAATGATACTTTCATATCATTAGTTAAGTTGTATCTTCTTTTTTTATCCTGTTGAACAAACACGTGTAAGAGTGTCAGTTTTTTGTCCCATAATTATTACATTTATTCCTGTACACGTGGATAAGAGATAAACAGATAAGAAATGAATGATTTATTTATTGTTGATAGTATCATTATATAACAATATGTGTTTAGGTCGGTCAGTTGTTTGTATGTTGTAGTGATGTGATATTTGTCCAATGAGGTTCATCTTGAAGTGGTTCAGTAGACCCTGTAGGAGGTGGCGTGGCCTGGGTTGTTCTTAATCTTGATCATCTCGGCGTCCCTTGGCATTGCTGGGGAGGCAGCGGTGTAAGTGGAAAAAGCAGGAATTCCACTGTAGGGGGTGATTCCGGCAAAGTTGGTGAGGGAGGGAATGGAGGAGTAGGTGAATGGACGAGACATGATGGAAGGATAAGAGTATTGGAGGGGAGAAGGGAAGCCAAGAGGAGAGGTGAAGGCAGGAAGTGCTGCAATGGATCGCTTCTTACGGGATTCAGGTTTTGGTTGTGATTCTTGTGCATCAAGAGCCACGTCTACGGCAGCAGCCTTAGCCTTACTGTAAGCAGCTTGGAAGTCAGCCCTAGCAGCTGCAACCTCTGGTGTGTACTGAACTGGCTGTAGGGCGGGAACCTCAGGGACTTCAGGAGCTACAGGAAGGTTGGTGGCTTCAACACGGAAACCTTCAGCGTCAGATACATAGTACTGAGTCTGTACCTCACCATTAGCGTCAACATAGTTGAAGGAGCCACGTACATTGCCGAACAAATCACGAGTCTCTGATCGAGAAGAGGGACCTCCAGCAAAGCTGAATGAATACTGACCGAATTCATCCTGAGCATGATACCGGGACTGGATGGGAGCCATGGATGGTGTATTGTAAGTCATAGGTGAAGCAGCCAATGAAGAGATTGATGGTGTGTTGTAAATCAAAGGTGAAGCACCCATGTATCTCTGAGGGATGGGATATGCACCAAAAGGACGTAGGATATCACGAACTGGAGTGGTTTCAATGTCAGCTGCTTTGATTGTCACATCTTCAATAATAGGTCTGGCTTGAGGATATCCGTAGCGTAGGTAGTTAGGGTAGTTAGGGTAGGCTCCAAGGTTGGAGTTGAAGTAGGACCATGGGTAACTTCCATACATGCCAGGATAACCCAGCAGCTGTGGACTACCACAAGCCACAGCCACAAAGGAGAGCACAACCTGTAATGATGTGTGGAAATAATAATGATTTTAGTATTGTGAAAGGAAGCCACTTTATGTGTGATGCATCAAACATTATAATGCAGTTAAAGTTCTGCTTATTGTTACAACTACCTAAAGTTTGAGATGGAATTAGATATACTTTTACTTACCAGAACCTTCATGTTGTCTCAGTGTTAGGAACAGTGTGTCTGCTTTACCAGGGATGACTCCTCTCCTTTTATATCCACTGCTCATCCTCGCATCCTTACCAAACCTCGCAAAAAAAAACGACGAGGGTATGGGTCCATCTGTATAAACACGTGCCACTTTACAACGACTCCTGTTGTCAGAGCATCCCCAAGGTCTCTGTTGGCTGGGATATAAAATTAGGTCAACAATATTTTATAGCCAACTAACCTTTTAGAACGTTATGAGATGTTCTTGTTAAACCATTTACAGTTAATCCAAGTATATATTGCAAAAAAATAAGTCTCTCTCTCTCTCTCTCTCTCTCTCTATATATATAAATATATATATATATATATATATATATATATATATATATATATATATATATATATATATATATATATATATATAAATATATATATATATATATATATATATATATATATATATATATATATATATATATATATATATATATATATATACAGTATACTGTATATCACGGGTCATCCTTAGGTCACATACAGTCTTTCGTAGTTGTCATAGGTTATTTAACAAGTAGTTAGTCAGGTGATTTTTTAGGGTGATGGGGTTACATTTTTGGTATATTTAAAGGCTTTCGAGTTCTGCAAAATATATGTGAAGGATCAGACCACATCAACTAGTAATTCAGTCTGTGTCTTGGAGGAATCAGTTGCTCTCATTTTGCCAACATTTGATTACCCCCTTAATAAAACAGTTCCAAGACCTATCATTTACACTGAAGCACTAATTCTACGTCACATGTTCTGTATTTAAACTCTATTTTCAGCGATTATAGAAATATTTGATGATTAAAGCTATTTCATCTTGAAGTGCACACGACGGAGTCATTAACTTTCTAAGCACGAAAATAAAGTCTATGAACAAAACCAACTCACATTTCACCTTCAGTTTTTCCCAGTAAATTAGATCCTCATAAATTATTCTCATTCCTGATCTTCATAATTATCTTGATTAGATCCACCAAAATTTAATATCTTTTGGGATTCACACTGAACAATCATCCTGGGAAAAATGATGAACCTCCGCCCGAAAGTTTTTGAGATATCTTGTTCACTAACCAATACCACCGTTGGGGTAATTGTCTGCTGTGAAGTGGGCAATATTATAGAAGAGTTTGGACGTGCCTTTAGATCCAAGTCATTTCCTTCCCTCTCTTCAGCTGTCATTCCATTCCTTCTTTTTCTGTGGTGCTCTCTGTAACTTCTCTCCGTCTCATCCCCTGTGGTACAAGGTCTGTCTGGCCTAGAAGGGTCGTCCTATTCCCCTATACACACCTACACTACAACCAGAAACAGAGACTTATTCTTTTGCAAAATATAGTTGGATTAACGATAGATGGTATACCAAGAACATTATCATATCGTTCTAAAAGGTTAGTTGGCTATAAAGTATTGTTGACCTACTTCAGAAATAAATATATGCTGTACATTTTGTTATATTACAAGCCGTCCGTGTGGGATGGACGAGATAATTATGTTTCAGTGAAGACGAGTTTTCCCGAATACAGACGAGTTTTAGCGGTACCTTTACGTAACTTGTCTGAAGCTGCTGTAGGAGTTGATCGCGACCACGCCCTGTCCCCTCACACACACACACACACACACACACTGTTGCCAACCACTGGGAAACTAAAAGCCATCTTGCATCAACGGCTACTCGATACCAACTTTTTAATTAAGGGGAAAATCTCATGTTGATAAATTGGAGAACTACAGATTCCTTCAAACTTCGTCAGGAAACAAACACGCTGCCTCACTCTAGGAAAGATGAACTGTTTTGTAGCATAGTTTGAAGGTATTAGAAGCCCTCCAACTTGCCCAGAGGATTCCCCACGTACGCCAAGAGACAGACACACACCGTCTAAATGTCTGGCCTGCGATTAAGGAGACTGTCTTGTTGGCTGATTGGAAGGCTACTGATTCCTCCTAACTATATATATTATATTTAAATTATCTTACCGGCGCTGCTCGGGTTGTTTAAAATCGATATATAGGACAGTATATAGGTCACTGTCATCAATAAATAGTCATAATTGTGGGCCACTATATGTGTGTGTTTGTGTTCCTGATGGTAACTTCAACTCCTACAGTATTATAGTAAATGTTTCCCTATACTTACCTGCCACTACTATCTCTTCTGGTTGCCAATAACTTCTACTGTATAAATATGTCCTTAAATGGGACGCAGAAATTTCCTTCGTGATGTTCACTGCATTGTTGTAATGCATTATATATGTATATAGAGAAGCATGTCATTATTGTATGATTAAACATCTTTATCTTCATATTCACACGAGGAATGAGAATGGCTGCAAAGCTTATAGTCTGTCATTGAAAGCATCCAGCCATGGTTTGGTTTGAGACACTACTGTAACTTGCCCCTCGGTGTGAGAATGGCATTGTTCACGTGGCTAGCATTGCATGGTTCGCTTCTCTTCTCGTGTGGGACTGAATTCATACATACATACATTACACATACTCACTCCCTCCCATTTTATAGACGCCTGACTGGGAGAGAAAACTGAAGCGTATGTCAGTGACCTCTCTACATACTGACTATAGTTATTTTTGAGTTATGTGTATTGTATATGTTCTTCCCAAGCTGCAGTAGTAGATGCATACCATATATATCTCACCTCTCTGCATACTCGCTCGAAAAGTGTAATTCTCTGGATTTGTGTAAGTATTCCCAAGCTAAAAGTAGAGGCAGCTAATTTTCACCTTCATTCCCGTATACCTACCTCCATTCCAATTTCATTTTCTGACATAAATTAATATTTTAGATATTTCCTGCAGTACGGAAAGTCGTGACATGTGTGTGTGTGTGTGTGTGTGTGTGTGTGTGTGTGTGTGTGTGTGTGTGTGTGTAGTTGACCTGGGCCTCGGTAACGGGCTTGATGAAGTCTTGTCCAGTATCGGAACATAAAATAAAATAAATAAAAATAAAATGAAAATAAAAATAAGATTGAAATAAAAATTATGAAGTAAATAGGCAAATAATTTTGAGTTGATATTTCTTCTTGCCATGCCACTTTGAACTCCAGATTGTTTTGTTTTGTTTTTAATTAAGGGGGGAAGTACAGTGTTGGAAAATCTGGAGTAAATGATTCCTACAAACTATATTCCAAGCAACAGAACACCATTATATTTGTTCATCTGGTCCTGTTGTTTCCTGGCATACTATGGAGGAATCAAGGCGCTCCAATGAAACAGAAGTGAATTTCCCCATTTAATTAATTAAGTATAAATCGGCAAATTGGAGGCCTGTCGATTCCCCCAAACTGTGCTACAAAACAGAACCCCCACCAATAGACTAACCCTACAATAATTCTCCCACATCCTGCTATACCACAAAATCAAGAACCACAACAACAACAACAAAATCAACAACAACAACAAAAACAACAACCTCAAAAACCTCATATTATATTTGTACTTCATTTGCTTTGATATTTTTTAGGCTTGTAGACAGAGATTATTACAGTGTTGTTTTTTATTCTTGCGTTACCAAAAATTTTCGCTGAGCCTCTTACTGAAATATGCAAAAATGTGTAAAGCAGAGAGAGAGAGAGAGAGAGAGAGAGAGAGAGAGAGAGAGAGAGAGAGAGAGAGAGAAAGAGAAAGAGAAATGTGTGTGTATGTATGTAAGAGAGAGAGAGACAGATACAGTGAGTGAGTGTGTGTGAGTGACCTTGCCCTCACCACCACACCGGTACACTATTATCATCATAGAGTTGTAGTCCCTCCTCCTATGTCCACTCCCTTCCCATTGCCACACCCTGTCTCTCTCTCTCTCTCTCTCTCTCTCTCTCTCTCTCTCTCTCTGATTACCTATTTGTTATTACCTATTTGTGGTTATACAGGAATGAGCTTAGGCTCGTGGTGTCCCGTCTGCTTTTTTCATTTTATCATAATTATCTTTAAAACTATGAATAGTTGTTGCATTCACGACTTCCTCCGGCAAAGAGTTCCATTGTGCAATTGCTCTTTGGGGAAAATAGAATTTCCGCACATCCTTTTTGGTCAATTTCCTTGCCAACTTCCGAGTGTGTCCTCTTGTTCTTCCCACAGTTGGTGTAATAAATTCATTCCTATCAATCCATTTCAGTTCGTGTACACATTTGTACATCATGATCATATCACCACATTTCCTTCTTTCTTCTAACGTTGGTAGATTTAGTGTTTGTAGCCGTTCTGAGTAATATAACTCCTTCAACTCAGGCACCATCCTAGTAGCTGCTCTCTGTACTCGTTCCAACTTGTCTATGTGCTTCTTTAAGTGAGGGTTCCATACTACTGCAGCATACTCTAGAATCGGCCTTACAAATGTTGTCAGTAATTTCACCAGCATGTCTCGATCCATATGAGTAAATGCAACTCGTATGTTTGACAACAAAGCATATGCCTGTCTAACTTTTTCCTTTATGTGGCTTCCTGGTGACATTTTTGAAGATATTGTCACCCCTAAATCCTTTTCCTGCTGCGAGTTGTCTATTCTCTTGCCTCCCATAGTGTACTGTCCATGTGGTCGTAAACTGCTCTCACCCATTTCAATAACATGACATTTCTCGGAGTTGAATTCAAGTTGCCATTTCTTACTCCACTCATACACCTTACTTATATCCTCCTGAAGTGCTGCACATGAGTTGATGTCAGTTACTTGTCTCAATAGTTTTGCATCATCAGCAAACATGTTCATGTAGCTCCCGGAACTAATGCCACTGGCCATGTCATCCACATACACTAAGAACATAAGTGGCGCCAGTACGGAACCCTGTGGCACCCCACTTGTCACCTTCCTCCAACTTGAAAACTTTCCTCTTATAACAGTCCTCATCTTCCTCTCACTCAGGAAGTTTTTCATCCATAATAGTAACTGTCCTCTGATTCCGCCTTTCATTTTTAGTTTCCATATGAGCCTTTGGTGTGGAACACTATCAAACGCCTTTTTTAAGTCCAAATAAACACAGTCGACCCAACCATTTCTCTCCTGTAATATTTCTGTGACTCTGTCATAAAAGCTCAGAAGGTTTGTGACACACGATCGTCTCGATCTGAATCCGAACTGTCTATCTGACAACATACGTTCGCTTTCCAGGTAATCAATCCACCTATGGCGAATTATTCTCTCCATAGTCTTGCACACAACACTAGTTAGGGAGACTGGTCTGTAATTGAGAGGCTCTTCTTTACTTCCTTTTTTATACAAAGGCACAATATTTGCTGCTTTCCAGAGCTTTGGTAATTCACCCAATGTTAACGAGTGATTGAAGATGATTTGTAGAGGGTAACTTAACCCTGTGGCTCATTCCCTCAACACCCAGCAGGACACATCATCTGGTCCCGCTGCTTTCCTTCTGTCTGTGGCATTTAGTACTTCCTGAATATCTTCTTGGGATATCTCAACATTATGTAGCCCATCTTCTTGTATTTGCACAGTTCTATCTGGTGTAAATTCATCCTCTGTCACAAACACTGATTGAAATTTCCGGTTTAGGATTTCACTCATATCTTCCTCCTTTTCATACACGATGTTGTCCACCACCAATTTCTGAATCTTGTCCTTCACTTTCATCTTACCTCTTATAAAGCCATAGAATAGACGGGGGTTCCCGTCACATTTCTCTATAAGAGATTTCTCAATATTTCTCTCTTCTTCCCGTCTAATTTGCGTATATTTATTCCTTGCATTTTTGTACCTTTGATACGCCTGCTGAGTTTTTTTCCTCCTGTATCTATTCCATAGTAGGTCTCTTTCCTCTTTTGCTCTTCTACATCTTATATTGAACCACACTTTTTTATTTATACACGTGACTCTGTTCTTGGGAATATATCTTTTCATTCCCTCGTTAAGTAACCCACAAAAACGCCCATACATTGCGTCTATATCCTTCCCATTTAGTTCTTGGTCCCAGCTCAATTCTTTCAAGTATTTGTTTAGGTCTTTGTAATCGCCTTTTCCATAATTAAAACTATCCTTTTTGGGAGTTTCCTTTTCTTTTCCAATGTCATACTGAATAATGAAATCAAACTTAATCACGACATGATCGCTCTTGCCCAGAGGAGGTAAGTACCTCACCTCAGATATTTCATCGCTCGTTCTTGTAAACACCAGGTCTAGTAACGAGGGTTCATCCTGACCTCTCACTCTCGTTGGCTCATTAACGTGCTGGTGTAAGAAAAATTCTGTTACTAACTCGAGCAGTCTATAACTCCAGCTGTGTTCTTGTTGAGTAGTTTGTATCTCCTCCCAATCGATCGCGGTACTATTAAAGTCACCTGTCATAATCACCCGTTGATTCTTGTTTTGCACTTCCTGTAGAATCTTTCCGATACTATAAAGTGTTACCTTAGCCTTTTCTTCGTACTCTGTAGGATCCCAAGCATTGGTTGGGGGAGGCATGTACACATTTACCACTGTTATGTTTTCATTTCCTACCCTTATAACCACTGCCACAACTTCACTTCCATTGTCATTGATGGTAATCTCCCTGACTTTTAACTCTGTCCTTGTGATGATAATTACACCCCCTCCTTTCTTTCCTTATCTGTCCTTCCTATATATGTCATACCCCTCTATATTCAATGCTTCGTTTCGTATATCATGCTCTAGTTTTGTTTCTGATAAACAAACTACTTCTGGTCTCTCTGTGACTAATAAATCTCTGAGTTCTAATGACTTAGATACAAATCCATCCATATTTGTATATATGATGCTTAGGAAACTATTTTGATATCCGTGTACATTTATGGCCTTTGTAGGCCCTCTTATTCTCTTATTTTGATGAACCATTTCCGAATTCTCAGTCCCGACACTGAAGAAAAAATGCTTTTTTTCTTCATCAGATAGCTCGTTATTCATTTTCTTGGCTGCTTCTATTTTTTCTTTTAGAATACTTCTATCCTCTTCCGTTAGGTTTCTCCTAACTTTGATGTGGCCAAACATATCATCATCTTTTAGTTTCCATGCGTTTCTCAGTATTTCATCGGTTGCTTGATTACCTGTGAGTGTAACCTTCATTGGTCTTGATTTGCCCTTGTCATATTTTCCGATTCTCCTGAAGTCAGCAATTACTGTATTGACCTCATGAGTAAGTTTTTCAAGAACTTCCTTTACAGATTTCTCCTCTACTGTGTGTGTGTGTGTGTGTGTGTGTGTGTGTGTGTATGTGTGTGTGTGTGTGTGTGTGTGTGTGTGTGTGTGTGTGTGTGTGCTCTTATTGTTCTTCTTCATATTATTATTATCATTATTATTATTATTATTATTATTATTATTATTATATGCACCCGTGGTCAAAACTGTATTGGGTGATGAAGTTTGATGGTAAAGTAGGTTATGTTTAAACCCGCGAGTAGAAGAATTCCAGTTTATAGAAAATATTCTTTCTTCGCATCTATAATCCTTTTATGTTGTTTGATGGTTTGTTATGAAATAAATTACATACGCATTAAGTTCACCTTTTAGCATACTTTATACTTCTGCATGACTTATAAACTTTATACTTACAGCCAGTTTGGATTGCCACACTGTAACAGATGAAGTTGAATTAATTTTGTGGTGCTTTAATCTTTTATTTTTTTTCATGCTGAATATTTTGCTTTAAAAATTATTATGGTACACGTCTTAGTGAACAAGAACAATGGAACGAGGTACTTCATAAACGATGTTTTTTAGTTTCAATATAGGGAATTAGGTTTGCATACCAGTAGAGCCGTGGAAGGATATTTTTATTTACCATTATACAAATACAAAAATGGTCAACATATTGGTAAATACATAAAAGGTTGTGGCATGTCAACACCAGATTTAAGGTTCAAAAGCCATCAGATGTTCAAACTCTTTGCTCAGTAATCGTTTCTGAAACAAGAGTGAGTGAGACTTTTGTTCTTCACACCTGGTGCTCTACATGCCTAATGAGACAGCAGCTCTGGTGCTTACTTAGGCTTCCTGGACACGGTAAGAGATGGCGTGGCCTGGGTTGTGTGTCACCTGAAGAACCTCAGCGTTACGAGGAGCAGCAGGGTAGGTGGTGATGGCAGGATACTGAGACACTGCAGGGAAAGTATTGTAGGGTGTGAAAGCAGGGATGCCAGCGGAGTACATGAGATGGTTGGGGAAGGTGGAGCCATGAGTATAGGTAAGAGGAGCAGAGAAAGCATAAGAGAATCTCAAAGGATTATAAGGATTATAGAAGGTGGGTGCTGGAGGAGCTACTGGTGCTGATCTCTTCTTCCTGAATGTTGGTGCCTTGTCATGTATAGCTGTCAGTATAGCCTTTTGAGCAATCACCTCGGGAGTCTCCTTGACAGTCTCAGAAGCGTCAGGAGCTACAGGCAGATTAGTGGCGGCCACACGGAAGCCGAGGCCATCAGCTACGTAGTGTTGGGTCTGTACTTTACCATCAGGGTCCACGTAGTTGTAGGAGCCACGAACATTACCAAAGGCATCACGAGTCTCTGCACGTGAGGAGGGACCACCGAAGTAGCCGAAGGAGTACTGGCCGAGCTCGTCCTGTGCATGGTACTTGGACTGAACAGGAGCCAAAGGAGCCACGGGAGCCACATTATAGATCACTTGGGTAGGGGAGACTGGTGCAGGAGCAATTGTCTTTAGAGTCACCGGGGAAGAAGCGACGGGTTTGAATATAACAGGAGCATGAGCGTGATGATAGAAGGAAGGGTAGGCTCCCAGGACACCAGGGTACCTGTAGGTTGGAGGGTAACCAAACAGCTGACTGCTGCTACACACAACACCGGCCGCCAAACAGAGCACAGTCTAGGAGAGGAGACAGCCAATGGTTATAATCATGCATTACATGACAAATATTGATTATATATATGTAAGCACACACGTCATACATAGACACATGAATAGTAGATAGATAAATTAATAGATAAATTAGTAGGTACGGATATATATATATATATTGCTGTACTTCTCGTAAACCCGAAGAAATAATACACTGACAAAAACAGGTCCGTATTTTTCTTAAGGATCACTTAGAAAGATAAAACTGTCAAAAATTTTACTCTCAATGTTGGTGTTTTCTTTTAGCGAACTCAGTGACAAGTCTTGGAAAAATAGTAATACTACCACAAACACGATCGTGATTACTCCATCCCATGGTTATGTTTTGAGTGTCTAACATCCCGGTTCTGAAGACTAGGAATATAACCATAAACACTTCATGAATAACACATATTTTGATCCTTAACATTATTCCTCAGAAATATTTATCTTCTGTCACAGTGAATTTTAACAGAAAATCTATTACCGAGGCAACAAGTTTTATTATATAGAGTTAATTTGTATGATGTAATTATATGCACAATGTATATGAATTTTTGTCAGCCTGTCAGTCTGTCTGTCTGTACATACTACATGTAGCCTATGTATGTATGTATGTATGTATGTTGGTCCGTTGGAGTATGGGTTTTGAAGTTGGCCTATGTTTTGCTACAACACATAACAATTTACATGACTGTGATATTATTTCGAATGTGAGGAGAAAATAGCAAACAATGGCATTTTGATCTATATTTGTTTCTTATCTATCTATTATGTAAGAAGAATTACAGTAGGCGATTCTATGATATATTTTCATCCGCGTCCTAAAATTTATGTATAGTTTTTTTAGCATATGAAGAATAGCTATTGGTGTTATATATAATTCCATTCGATCCTATACCGATATGAGTGTAATTTATGTGTAGGAATAATGACAGTTGTTGATGTCATATATGTTTACGTCTGTAGTCCTCCAATGTGTGTGTCAGTTGTTGTGAGGGTGAGAATAATGTGTTTAGAGGGAAGGAGCGCCTAGACTTACCAGAGCGTTCATGTTGACCCGCTGGAGAAGCTGCCTGATAGGACTACCCTCTTCAGTGTTTATATATCCACGGCCAAGGTCACTCATTTGCCCGTGCTCCCTTCTCCTCCTCTTACTCCTCCTCCTCCTCCTTGCACTGGTTCGTCCCTCCCTCTCCCTCCTTTCTCGCCCCATCTCTCCCTCCCTTCATGCCCCGCCCCGCCCCTCCATACTCTTTCCTCGTTCTGCCCCTCCTTACTCCCCCTTCCCCATAGTCCCTTATATCCATGTAGTCCATACCCCTTCTTACCTTCTTGCTCCCCCCTTCTCCAGTCCTGCCCCTCTTTACTCCCCATGCATCCCTTGTCTTGTCCCTCCTTGCCTTCCCTTCCTCCCCCACCCTTCCCCTACCCAGTTCTACCTCTCCTTTCTTCCCCCTTCCCCATGCAGTTCTGTCCCTCCTTACTCCCCAGTCCCTCCCCACTACTCTTCCCACGTCCTACCACCCCCCCATACTCCCCCCTTCCCTTCCCCCGTCCTACCCAGCCGTTCCCTCCCTTACCCTGACCACCCCCGCCCTACTTCTCTCGGTTTTGCATCGTCTCATACCTTCCTACTCCGCCCTGACCCGCCCTGTTTCGTCCTTGCCTCCACAACCTACTTCGTTCCTCCCGCCCTTCTCTTCTCTTCCCCACCTCACCCACCCCTTCCTCACTCTATAATTATGCCCCTGCTTCATCCCACTCCTGAAGGGATTGCTTGTTGTGGAGGAGCCTTCTGCTGTAGTCTATCCTTTCTCTCTCTTAGTATATTTAGTAACTTCGACCCAAACAGCCTCGTAAGCACCAATAGGTCTGCTGCTGTTTATCTTCCTTATATTTCTTTGTCGAGTACACAATGACTTATGTTTTAATTCATGTCTCTCTGCACAAAGCCTCCTCAAAGCATCTCTTCGAAGGGTAACATGCATATGGATACTAAAAGAGAGTTCAAAGACCCTTATATTTGCCCAGAATACTTTATTGGAATCGGTTTATAACATATTGAGATATTTTGTTCACAGACAGACAGATGGACTGACAGACAAGCTTACAGAAAAACTGTGGCGAAATCATAACCACTCCTTCTTCGATGACGGAGGTAATAAACAACACATTTCACGATCAGTATTCTACAACTTGCCAACATCTGTGACAATAATTAAGGGGGAATTTTTGTGTTGGTAAATCTGGAGCAACTGAATCCTCCAAACTATTCCAAGCAACAGCACACCATTATTTTTGCTCTTCTGGCAAACTTTGGAGGAATCAACAAGGCACTCCAATGTAACAAAAGTGAATTACCCTCTTAATAAACTCCTTTTTATTGCTTCACTGTTTCTTGTTACTGTTTGGGGAGGAATCTTCAGTAGCCTATACAAGTCGCTGGCGATATCTCACCTCCCATGATAATTACATGGTTTCTGCTGCCCCCTCCCTCCTCATCATCCCTATCCCTATCTTCTTTCTCCTCCTTCTCCTCCTCATTCCCTCTCTTCCTCTCTTCCTCCTCCTCATCATCATCATCATCATCATCCTTATCCCTCTTCTTCCTCCTCTTCCTCCTCCTCATTCCCTCTCTTCATCCTCCTCCTCATCATCATCATCCCCCTCCTCCTCCTCTTCCTCACTCTTCTTCCCCCTCCTCATTATCATCATCATCCCTCCTCTTCTTCTTCCTCCTCCTCATCATCATCCCTCCTCTTCTTCTTCCTCCTCCTCATCATCATCCCTCCTTCTCCCCCCCCCCCCTCCACTGTTCTGCACCGCCTATTACTGTCTGTCCTCACGACTCCTTGCCACGCCCCTCTCAGCCTACATACTCCCTCCTCCTTCGCTATACACGTCACCAATCCGGTTCCACTTGCCTTCCTCTCTTAATTAAAGGGACCTCGTGATGCATAAAGCTGAACATTGGAAGTTAGTGAGTCCTTCAAATATTGCCATGAAACACCACCTATATTGAAGGAGCTTGTTTCGTGGCATAGTCAGGAGGAATCAGAAGCCACCAAGTCTCACACACAATCACAATCACAGGGTCTGTAATGAAGGGTTTTTTATACTAGCATCAAGCATACAATTCCTTTCAGCTTCCTCTCTTCGTCCTTCATTTTCTGGTCAGATTTGCCCCTGTCATTTCCTCGGGTGTCCTCTAAACAAGTTGGAAGAAGGAAGGAGGAGTCATTTATTTTGCCCAGAGGATGGTGGAAAATAACACCATCATCACACGATACCCATTGTATTTCGTCCCACTGCCTCTGTCCCACTGTCTCCACTTATTTCCTACTGCCTCCTTCTCCATCCACTATCTAGCCTACATATATCTGTGGAGAGAGAGAGAGAGAGAGAGAGAGAGAGAGAGAGAGAGAGAGAGAGAGAGAGAGAGAGAGAGAGAGAGAGAGAGAGAGAGATAAACATATTTGACCTAATGATAAAAGTGCAAGGAATTAAGAGGCATATACTGAGTCGAGGAAAATTAATAAGGTGGTCATCTAGCTGGTGTGCATGGGTGAAATAAAATGCATATAGGACTACAAATTCCTCCAAACTATACCGGGAAAACGACCAATTGTATATCACATTATCTCAACAACACGACGACGAGCACGGTATGTATGTATGTGTTTTGTGGTAGAGTTTGGAAGACTCGATAGCCTTCCACTTTTCACCCAGTAGGCTAAAGAAACCCAATCCCTCTGCTTTAATTTACGAGTGTTAGCAGAGCGGGTTTTTCAGACAAGGTGGACGGGAAGGGGTTGAGTGTGTGTGTGAGGGAATGAGGTTGAGAGAGAGAGAGAGAGAGAGAGAGAGAGAGAGAGAGAGAGAGAGAGAGAGAGAGAATGGGTGTTTTGTGTGTGTGTTTGAAAATGTGTGTGTAGCCTATGTGTGTGTGTGTAATATTGTGTGTTTATGCTCATGAGCCCTGAGAACATAAGAGAGAGAGAGAGAGAGAGAGAGAGAGAGAGAGAGAGAGAGAGAGAGAGAGAGAGAGAGAGAGAACGAACAGGATATTAAGGGGAGGGAACAGGGTTTGAGGAGGGTAGACAAAAGAGGGAAGGGAGGGCCAGGGTTGAGGGAAAGTGAGAGGGAAAAGTATGGACTAAATGAGGTTACAGAGAGGGAGGGGTTGGGGAAGGGAGGGGGGAGAGGATGCAGGGTGTGTGAGACAGAGAAAAGGGACATGGTGGGAAGGGACAGGGTTTGAGGTAGCCTACAAGAGAGACTGGGAGAACACAGAGGGGAATAAGTGAGTAAGAGAGAAATTTAGTAAGAGATTAATAGAGAGGAGAGGAAAGGAAGGTTGGCAGGGTGTGGAGGAAAGGTAGGGTGACAGGGTGTGGAGGAAAGAAGGGTGAAGAATAAAAGAGGATAAAAGGGGGAAGATGGGGAGATAATTAACCTATAGCTAGGGTGAGGAGTAGGGTAGAGGGGAATGCAGAGGGAAAGACGAAGGCAGGATGAGGAGGAGAAAAAAAAAATACGTCTAAGATTCAGCTCCACCTCATATGCAGTGTTATATTATGCCGAACAGGGTACAATAGTGTGTAATTAAACATATTTACCTTAGTTTCAAATAAATATTCAAGAGAGTTTTCTGTGATATGCACGTGTAAGATGCAACAACTAATTGGAAGGTAGACTCCCGTAATTTGCTGATATTTATATACAGTATATACTACAAAACCTATCAACGTTAATTTCCCTCAAGAATTAATTAACTCTGATATGCTTACTGGGTAAATATTGAATGAATTACCGTTATTGCGTACGTTTTTTCTACCTTCATTACCCACTTATTTAGACCATTCTAAGACTATTTTCTTCTATGGCATTTTCTCCGCAAATGCCCCATTTCCAAGATAGGGCATATTTAAATGGGGCATTTTGAAATTAGTCTGACCTTACCTGACCTGACCTAACCTAACCTAGACCGCATCAGACTACCGGGACCTAACCTGGGCAAACTACCGGAACCTAACCTGGGCAAACTACCGGAAAATAATCGTGATAAAGTACAATAAATGACTGGGGCAAAATACTGGGACCCAACCGGATCTGGCAACACTGCTGCAAAACGGTAATTCTTTCAATAAATACCGCTTACTGTATAGTTTCTATGTCTAGCAAACATACTGTACTCTCGAGAATATATTTATAATTTTAGCCTGATAGTGATAGAGTGATAGGTCAATCCATAGATTTTCCATGTCATAGCAAAACGTACTACGGCTCATATTCAAGAACATTCATGGTGTATACGATGGCTTGGTAGCGGTACGATGACTCCGTAGACAAACAACAGAGCCATCGTACCGGTACCACACCATCGTCAACACCATAAATGTTCTTGCATACTGCCCAACGTAACATTAAGCTTCCTACATAAGGATGATAAAAATCCTCCAGGGCCTATCAAGATCATGATCTACTAGTTATCTGTTAGTTGATTTCGGAAAAAAGGAAAAAAAAAAGACTTCTTTCTAAGGATTGTGTTACGTCTTAATAAATAAACAGTAGTAAACAAATAAAGAATTACTATAGACAGATAGGCATATTCTGCTGGTATGGCACAGAGGGTCATGGAAACTTTTTTTTTTTTTTAGTTCTATACTGTATTTACCTTTAGTACAAGCCCCAACACTCCGGGAACGTTGCCACTAAAGGCCATGAAGTTGTTTGATACATGGTGGGATATTACTATGAGTTGATTCATATTATACTGTAATACCCCCGAGGGAATTAATTAATATATTGATGGTAAAATAATGAAGTACAGTACAGTAGCCTACAGTAGCTTTAACGCTATTCGTGCTAGGGCAGTGACTTTTGGATACCCTCTATGGTTTTTGCACAAATGAAGACTGTTTTCTTATAAAAGCCCAATGTTAAACATTTGGTATTACCAGAACTCGGAGAATATAACCAATAATCATAACTATACTATTGGTACATTGGAGGGCTACTGATTTCTCCTTAATATGCCATGAAATAGGGCCAGAATAACAAAAAAATAAAGGGGTGTCCTGTTGCTTGGAATAGTTTGGAGGAATCGGTTACTCCAGATTGACCACCAGTATATACTATCCCCTTCAGGGAGTCATATACTTTTGGTACTCATTGGAGGGAAACTGAGATCTCCTTAATATGCCATGAAACAGGGCCAGTTAAAAAAAAAATAAAAATAATAATAATAATGGTGTTCTGTTACTTGAAATGGTTAGGAGGAATCAGTTGCTCCAAATTTACCAACACTACTAGGCTACATCCCCATGAAACAAAATTAATGCCATATTGAATTGTGGGTCTTACTGGAAGGCCTACTGTATTTGGGAAATTCATATGTAACTCAACAGATGGTGAGAGATAAAGGACTAATTATATAAGGGCAGAGGGAGAGATGAGATAAACTGATAAGACAAAGATATAGAAGGGAGAGAAAAAGTATATGGAGATAATGATGATGGGAAGAAGAAGAGACTAACTGAAGGAAAAATATATATACTTCAATATTGATTAATTAAGGCAGTGGTTGATAATAGGGAGTCCATGTGGAATTACAAGTATTTCTAGTTTTTATGGTTTTATTTATGATGGTCTTAATTATGATGGTCTTAATTATGATGGTCTTAATTATAATGGTCTTAATAATTATAATGGTCTTAATTATGATGGTCTTAATTTGATGGTCTTATTTATGATGGTTTTAATTATAATGGTCTTAATTTTGATGGTCTTAATTATGATGGTCTTATAGTGAAATAAATGATGACAAGGGAAGGGTTATGGTTCTCACTCCCCAGGCATTATTCTTTCAAGACTCCTTTTAGAATGTTCATGTATTTTTTAAGCACATTTTTATTCTGACTTCTACAACACATGTGCGGAGGATTCCCCACTCTGGATAAACTATTTTTTTCATGTACAGTATTTATTTATGTAGGACCTTTATGCTTTATCTAATTTCACGTCAATTATTTATGGCATACCGGAATAGATGTACAGTTGCCAAAATATGAATTGCAACAAATCTTGATGAAACATTAACTATATTATCTTCCACAACTATTTGTAGGGACCATAAATATGTAAATACAAAAGGAAATGTATGTTCCTTTTTCCATTATATAGTTATGATTCCTACATATAACTTTGGACATGAATATACTTAACATTCCGTCAAAAGTTGTCACAATTCATATTTTGGCAACTGTACGTACTGCATAATTATGTAAGTACAATATAGTATAATATTTCTAATGAATTTCTAATATTTTTCCATGAAGTAATAAGTGCATGAGAAGCCTAAAGTAGTTTATACTATATAATTATGGTGTGTGACTTTAACAGCTGGTTGCCACCTTTCATTACTCATACTATCATCTGTAGCCTACATAAGTCACTCCCATCCCAACCTTCATCCTGTTTCCTCATTTCACTACAACCAAGTAAGTACTGTATAGAGTATAAGGAGTACAGAAGTTTTTAGTTAAAGATACTGTATATGTCAGTACTGTAAGTGCAAATGCAGCTGAAACTCCTTTAACCCTTACACTTGCAGGGAACCCCAAACTTTGAGGTGCTCCCAAACAACCTAGGATTCATCCATTGTTCTTTTCTTATGTTACATAATCTCTATCAAGGTCAAAAATTGTACTTTAGTATATAATAATGTAGGAATCACAGTAAAGAAAGCTGTAGTATTGCTCCAAGTAGGGAATAAGGGTAACCAACTTCAGGTACGAGATGAATTTCATCCCACTTATAGTGCTTAAAATGTTCCGGTTTTAAGCAGCATACTGTACAATATCACCAGCATAAAGGGAATAAGGATATGGGAAGTTATAGATGCGCAGACCAGTACATAATTCTTTTGGTATGATATTTCTCTATACCAGTGTATAAGTGTACTGTAGGTTGGGGGGAAATCATGCCTATATTTTAGTTTTACAAAAAAAGACAAGGGAGATACAGAAGCTTCTGATGATCTATTGCATATTGCCCCCAAATCACCACCAAGGCTCTCACTGTCTGAGTGTTTATAGGCCTTAAGTATTAGAATGTATAAAAGTAAGGGAAGTGGACATATAGAACTTACATAATTGATATTATCATTTTACAATATAAAGAAACCCCTGATAGTGCCTTTGAAATACTGTGTCAAATATAGAATATGTGTGAGATTCATTCAGTATAAAGAATAGAGTGACATAAAGGTACAGTACTTGGAAGAGTGTATGGCTATATAAAATATTTATACTAAATTACTACATCACTCCAGGATGCAGGGAATGTGGTGTTGGGTGGTGGCATCGGCAGTGACAGTGGTGGTGGCAGCTGGAGACTCAACCAACAATGGGAAGGGCCGTTTGGAGCAGCCAGACTGGCAGCCACGCTCCCTTGGCACCGTAGATCTTCGGGTGAGCATAGTGAAGTCTTGAAGCACTTCAGAACACAGCATAGTTAATAGTGCAATGGTACATAATATGATGTAACCTACCAGACAATCATATATATTGTAGAGCATACTGGAATACAGGCCAGTAAAAAATGCTAGATATAATACAGTATAGTAGTGAATGCACATTTGAGCATGTGTGATGGATCATATCTGGGTGTTGTGTAGTGGAATAAACCAGAGACTACTGTAGTATGGTGGAGTTATCAGAGTAATGTATAGTGGAATTGTTTGGAGTTATCAATAATATTTTTTCTGTACTTCAGTTACTGAGTAGGATATATTGTACAGTGTATCTCTCTCTGCAAAACATATAATGCATTTGCCAAGTGATCAAGAAGATAGTGAGTGCATAGGCTACTTTTTCTGCTCAAATAAATTACTAATATTCCGTTTCTCTTTCCCGATATGATGCATAATGGTAGCATCCTGCATTCATTGAGGCATACTTCTCTGAGGATGACACCTTGGAGTACGCAGACCGCTGGAGCATCTATATCTCCACATTTGACTCCCTCAGTGGGGTTAGTAATGATTACATAGAGCACAGGTTGAGTGGCATCAGCATTGACAAATGCCTTGCAATGCTCATCAATAATAGTAGTGACACATTATCAATAAAATCTCCTCCTCTTCATATTTTCTTTACAGCTAACAGTACATCAACTAAAATATCAAGGGGTTTGTTTCAGCTGGATGAAGTGTACCGCATCAGGTCTCCGGGACGCTACCTGAATGACATCAGTGGGTGGACCATTGAACAGATAGACCAGTCAGCCTACTGGCCCAACAACCCAGACTATCTCCCCAGTAGGTCTCTCACTCACTGTCTCTTCTTACATCATTGCCATTCCAGATATGTACGTTACCTTGTCAATAATGTATATCCTATTCTATTTTTTTCTGACTGATATCATCATCTTCATCATCTAGGAGTATATACAGCATACTGTACATGGCCGTGCATTGCCACACCCAGCTATTGGGGTGCCATCTTTTTGGATATATCTATGAAACAAATTTAATTAATAGAGTACGTACGCAGGCACCCTTCTTAGTATGAATCATTGACGTGCTTCAGTCATATAGTTATGCGGTTTTCCTCTTGGCTGCCACCATTCATGGCCAACACTTGCAGATAATTATAATGCTATGTGTTGGGTCAAGATTAAAGAACTTAGCCACTTATGTCCATACAGTACAGTACAGTACTGTATAAATGAAGTTAGTGTTTCTGAATCAAGCACATTAGCACATTAGTGCGACGTGACAGGTCTACCTACAACGTTGGAGATGATGGCCTGGTATATATGTGTGTGTGTGTGAATCAAGCTTGTATTAGTCCTCAAGTTAATCTCTTAGACTATTCATTGGTTGGAAATCCCCACCATGTAAGAAATAGCTTTTCTTGTTAGTCACCTCATGTGATGCATCTTGTGAAAAGCATGTAATTGATGATGGCCGGATAGTTGAGTGTCCTAATTCAGTGTTAGCAGCAGCCTGTATACAGTATAAAGGTCTGCTTTAACTGACGTACTGTAGTTGATATTTATTGTAACTGCACTCATTACATCTGGTAGCAGATGAAAATCTTCACCAAAATAATTAGGAATTCAGTCTTTCACAACCAATTCAGTTTCTTTATTGTTTAGGAGCTACAAAAATCATGATATACAACCATAAGATCAGTTTACAGATCCCACACACCCCTTCTCTCAGGCTCTGTGGCAGGTGCAGAGGGTGTGGTGTGGTCCTCTGGGTTCCTGGTGCCGGGGAAAAAGGCGGGTCAACTCCAGCTCTATGACACCAGCAACCCTCTCGGACTCATCTCTGGGCCATACAACATCGCCTCACTTGATACTGTGCGTACTGAAATCAGGGAGAGTGCAGAGAGCTAAGGAAGGAGTAAAAGGAGTGTAGGAGGATCTGGTTATGCATAGGTGTTAGGGATGCAGTGTAGTAAGGCAGAGGAAATGTAATGGAGGAATGTACTTTATAGGGATAATATGGGCAGAGATTTCTTGTTTATATTAATATGGTAATAGATATCTCTGATTATGTGTTCTATAAGAAAATACCACAATCTGATCTACTGCTGTACCCCCTTGTAGGAGGAGTGGTCGTACCATCGCACAATATGGAAGGACATGGATATGGATGGTGATCTGGATGCTCTTACTGCTCGCTTCCACACCAGAGTCATTGGTCAGTATACAATACAATATGCAGTAGTACTTTCCACTCCATCAATACTACCAATTATACCTCCTGCTCTATATGTCTTAGGAAAGGTGTACAGTTGGCAAAAAAGTATTGGTACCACCCTTACATTGAAATTAACTAAACTATCCATAGGGGGGTTCCAATACTTTTTTTGCTGACTGTACATGGCCAGGAGATATTTGTTTAGCATACTGTATTCCAAAATGAGCAACAGACATTCTGCCCACAGTAGAATTTTTCCTCTACTGGACAGTATACAGGTAATGTATACAGTAATTGTAAATCGATAAGCTTAATGAATTAGATAAACCTTCATGGAACTTTTGTTGCTTGGCATATGCTGAATAAAAAACTTAAATCTTTCAAATTTGTTGAGGCGGTTTGGCAATATGGGAAGGGTGCTGAACTAGCTACAACTACTATTAACTACTATTATATTATTAATCAGAAATAATAAGTTATCATTGTTGACCTCTCCTTCCATACACAGGGTCTATTCTGATCCAGCTGGTGTACTTAGAGAACCCTAACACCGGGTTCAGTGAGGGGTGGACCCAGCATGTCCTTGCCACTGACGGACCTGATGTGAGCTTCGACTTGGTGACGCTGAGTGCCGGTGGACGGACATATGACTGTGTGGTGGTGGGAGAGTTCTGGAACCAACGCACTTCCATCTATTGGACCGAGAGTGAGACTAATGACTGGTCAGACACTTCATTGGTGAGGTCTAGGGCCATATTCAATAACGTTCACGGTGCATACGATGGCGTGGTACCTGTACGATGGCTCCATATAAAGACAATAGAGCCGTCGTACCGATACCACGCCTTTGTCAACACCGCAGATGTTCTTGCATACGACAACTATAGTTTTCATGGTGTGATAGTTTCATCAAATATAATGTACACTGTATTGTAAATAAAGGTATTAAGTATCTGACAGATCTAACAGAGGGTTTCCATGAGTATGGAAATGAACTTTATCACATATAATATACTGTATTGCAAAATCCAGATGAGGGTAGCCTACTGTACTGTATGGTAGTTTGGAAATTCAAAGTTTGTGTCAGAATCCATCAAGCACTTTTGATATTCTCCCTTTGCATGTATATATAGTATCTGATATTCCTTCTTTTCCTCTGCAGATCAAGTCACGTATTATCAATCCAGAGGCTGGCCAGGTGTTCGACGTATTGGTGGATGACTTCAACAGAGATGGAGAGTTGGAGTTCATTGCCACAGAGTACCTGACTGACCTGGGTGTGGGCCAGGTCTCTGTCTACATGTTCCCCACAGATTTCAGGTAGACAAACAAAAAGAGCGTACATTTGTGTAGAGATACATCACATGATGAAAAACATCATACATAAATTAAATATCATATTAAACTAGTGAAACAATAAACATGAAATGACTTAATTATAGCTTACAGTATGAAAAAACTGGAAATATTGTAGAGTAGTGTAGTAACGGTATGTTTTTCCACAGGAATGATAATGCAGATTTGAGAAAATCAGTAATCAGAGTGAAATATCTATATTCTGTCCAATTTGTATTGACAATACAGTATTGTTATGTAACTCCAGAGAATATACAGTTGCCCTAAGAGATGGCGGAGTACAGAATTTAGAAACATTTTATCAGAAAGAATGTAAATATAAATAGAGTTTCCATGTAGCATATTATAAAGTAACCAAAACACTGAAAAACTATCAGTGCCATCACCTTCTAGGGTGACAATACAGTGCTGTATAATATGGCATAAAAACATTTACTGTAGCATTGTACTAAGTAATTTTTTAAGAAGTTGTTTGGTTACATATTTTTTTTAATGTCTCACTATCGAGATGGTAGGCTGTATGTAGTTTGTGACTCTTGAGAGGCCTTGTAATTGCTGAATGAAGCATCACATGTATTGCGCTAGATGAACACAACACGATAGTGCTTCAAGTTGTTGATACTTCCTTTCTGCTGCACTACATGATGACACCTTATTTACATAATGATAATTACTGTATGTTGAATAGCTAATTCTGTATGTGAAATAACCCACAGGACAGACAACTTTACCTATTTCAAGATAGCTGATGGGTTCCGGCCAAACCAGATCTTGGGAGCCCAGACTATGTCCCCAGGCACCCCTAAAACCTACTACCCCACCCAGGCCTATGCTGAGGATGTGGCAGATGATGGACTGTGAGTTTTTGGGTGGGAAACTGGGAGTTGTGTGTACATGAAAAGGGGAGTAAATGTCAAATTGCCTTCTTTTCTGTCAAGTGATGACAGATTGATGTTTACTGGAGGGAAGGTGAAAATCTTATGACCTTAGCAATGAGTGTGAGTTTTCATTTGTCCTCATAACCCTTGGTAGAGAAGGTATTTCTTGTTACCTTTAAAATTATATGGCTAAGCATATGATGTTAAGATGTAAGCTGTTGTTTATAGGAACTAATATAGATGTTAATAGCGTTTAACTCCAAAAAGAATCATTGCATTGGCTGGTGATTGATAAAGAATAAATGTGATTAGGAGTAGTTGAAGGGTTAACTTGTCATGCTTTTCTTTTCATGAGCCGTGATCCACCAATTATCTGAAGAAAGGGAAATGGATTATATGAAGATGATACTGTAATTGGAAATGTGTTCTGAATTTCTAGCATTTGGATCAAGTTAATTGTTACTTTCACTTAATTTAAATTGGGGAAGTGTGTGGTAGGAATTAGAACATGGACTGACTTCCCACATGGATTGATTTATAATGCTGCCTGCCTAACCCATTTTTACTTTTTATTTCCATAAACTTTGTATTATGTTTCTGTTTGAACGAATCAACAGCCTCCAATCCAACAACATTTTACCTCTCATAATTAATTTTCCATCACCTCTACCACCACCAGGCCACATAAACCATATATCCTGGTGTCTGGTGATGACGATGGGCGCACATACATCCTGATGCCCAACTCTGATGTGCGGGATGACTGGGTGTATCAGAAGCACATCCTTGTTGACACCATGGAGACCACTGTTGGTATGTGTGGCAGGAGGGAGGGCATATATGTTAAGGGGATATAGGGGTGAGGATTCAAGAAAAGAGGGGCACGGAAGAGTCAAATGATGTGGTAAGGTGTTACTGGGTATGGAAAGGGATTAAGTGATGTGGAAAAGAGATCAGTGGATATGGAAAGGGATTAGCTGATTTAGAAAAGGGATCAGCGGGTATGAAAAGGAGTCAGGAAAGGTTTAAAGGAGCTTTGTATGAGGAACAGGGTTAGGGTGTATGAAAAATTGAAAATGGTGCAGTTAGGATAGCAAAATAGAAATCAAGGAGGGAGGTACAGTACTGAGAAAATTGTTGTTGAAGTTCCTCAAGGTGTCTGGCCGAGCAGCCCTGAGCCCCTGAGGAAGGCCATGGCCTGAACTGGGCTTTCCCACAGTGCCCTCAGAGAGTGTATGTTGTGTTGTTGGTGAGTGTAGTTGTGTACATTGCAGTCTTTCATAATGTGTTTAATAGAGTGGGGTGCTGTGTTGCATCCTGGACAGGCATCTACAATGGCTCCATCCAGCTTCTTCTGATAAGTCAGAAGGGCCGGGTGGTGGCCAGATTGCAGCCTGGCCAGGTGGACTCTGTTCTCATGGGGAAGGGAGGATTCAGATGGGTGGATGTCAGGAGGTTCTTGAGTGTTGTTGAGAATTGTTGTAGAGAAGGATAGGAGAAGTTATCGATCAGTGTAAATAAAAGGGTATAAGGATGGGTTTGGACTATAGAGATGACTAGTCCTCTCCATTTGGAAGGGGCACGACTCACATATCATTCAGGTAGGGTAAGTGAGCTACAGCCAGGGCATAGTCACCCTCTAGTCTTCTTGCCCCACAGGTAAAATGGCCCATGGTGACTTCGACGGGGATGGATACGAGGAGGTGGTGGTGGCAGGGTACTCTGCTGGCAAACTCTTTGCCTTTACGTACACCCCTTGATCGACTAATGTGTGAACCTTGTAGCCATGTTGTTTTCTGATTCCTCTCTGGACTGTCATCAGTAGGTATACAGGCATTATATTGAAATACTGTACTATAAATTAATAAATTTTCTCAGCATTGTGGATAAGGAGCATATTTTCTTTCTCACAGTCATTACATAGTTTTTTAGGACATAAACTGAATGAGGAAAACTTTAGGATTAGCCACAAAGGTGGAACAATCAATATTTTCTTATTGTTTTGTGGATAATCAATTTTTCCTTGTTTTATCTGTTGAAATAAACGTGCAACAGTGCATATTGACCATGTTAGACTCCCTCACCTCAAGAGGCTGGATGGATGCCCCAAATAAAGAGCGCTGAATTAAAATCTAACTACGGTACTGTATAGTATTGGCTATAATAGTCATAGCCATAAGTCAGGTTCATAAAATTAGCCATCAATGATCACTGCACTGAATTTTGTGCAATCCTGGTTATTTGGTACTGTCAATGAGCAGATTATAATAAGTAACAGCAATTTACTGAGAGTTTTTGTCAGCATTTCATAAGAGACTGACATGTCACTTAATCGACCGAGAAGTTTCATAATTATAGGAAATTTGTGCAACCCTGTTACTACAGTAGGCTATAATAAAGATCTTTTAAACATACTTTTCTCTGTCTTTTCTCCAGCATTAGCCATATATTTACTTCAATACAATACAAAGTGAAGACTTTTACTAAAATAGTAAATTATCATGTATAAATATAATTTTGCATAATATCATACTGTTTCGTCACAATGCATTATGAAATTACAGGAGGCGACAGTAATAAATGATAAAAATCAAGGTACTGTAATTCCTTTAACCCCTCCAATCCGTGTGTGTGTGTGGGGGGGGGGGGTTGAAAAATCGTGCACCTGTTGCATTTTCGCGTTCTGTGCGAGCGATTGGTACAGTCCAAATCTAAGTACACATGTGTACGTATATAGATCTGTGGGGTACAGTAGCTGAGTAGTGTGTGTATGGGCGGACCACACTGAAGCTTGTTTGACGCTCGGGTCGTACTCCAAAACTAACCACATCTCAGTTCGAAAATATTCTCAACGTGTTTCCCACGAAAAGTTATTAAATATAATGGGCCTTAACCACAGATAGAACAACAGGAGGGGTTAATATATGTATAGGCCTACTTTGGGTATATTCTTTACATTTTATACAATTATTGTATTTTTGTTCAAAGATTTTACCTCAAATGTAGTTTGTATAATAGAAGTTGAAACAAGTGAAACTGTATCTCCCTTAGACACGGGGGCGCTTTGTGGTCACCACAAAAGGACGACACGAGTCGTCATCTGACTATTCACCCACTCACCACTGAAGAAGGCGACAGTCGTCGTCGAAATTGTATGGTAATAAATATTTTGTCTTCCATTGTGGGTTTTCTTCGCCTTCACGTCCCCGCTATAGCAGCACTACAGTCGTCGCTACACTACTGTGTGACAAGTGTGTGTGGTCCTTGCGTGGCCACCACAAAGCGCCAGTGTCCCGGGCCATATTCTCTGAAATATCGAAGTTTAGCAAATGAGCATCTCTTCTGAACCTGTTCTGCTGTTCAATACTTAGACTTGAAAGATTTTATTATGATAATAAGCTACATGTTTTTAACAGTTATTTATTTATTTTTATATAGCCCGGGACACACAGGCGCTTTGTGGTGGCCACTCAAGGACTACATTCAGTAGCGGGAACGTGGCTTCTCATAGGTTTCCATTGTTTTGAGCAAGGTTTAAAGAATCTTTAAACCAAGACCAAGAGATATATGGGTATATCTCTTGGCCTTGCTTTAAACCTTCTAGGTTTTGAGGCCAACCCATGCACACACCATGCGTGAGTGTGTCGGCGTTTGTGGCAAGGAGACGCTGATTCTCGCCACGCGTGGCGGCGGTTTGTGTTTTGGACCGTTACACACGGACCACATTAATTTTGGTCTCTCGGTGGCCAGAAAATTTTCGCACCTCTATTGGGTTTCAATATAGCCGCCACTGAGCCTGTCGTTTCCGTGCCGCCGCCAGCTGTACCCACAAGGTATATACAGTACCCATGGGCGACTCTGTCCAACTTGCTCTGCCACATAACCACAAATCGCCTTTATCAGCCAGGTGTGGCGACCACAAAGCGCCCATGTGTCTCGGGCCTATGAAGTGGAGCGGAGCGAGAAGTTAAAATGCTGGACCAATCAGCGGACAGGACCCAAGTGGATGTGAACCAAATCCGACCAATCAGCGGACAGGACCCAAATGTGTGTGAACCAATCAGCATGCAGGGCGCCTTAATATGAAGCAGCCTGAGCCATGGCGCCTACAACAACACTCACCATGGGATTTGTGTGTTGGTGAACATTTATAATTCGTTATTTTTCTGGCGGTAGTCTTTTATTTTCCCAACAATGGAGGAATTAGACAAAGGTAAGGATATCTAGAGTGTGTTGGGATTATTGTAGAAGGCTAACATAATGGTTAAATGGTGAATTATTGTGGTGAAAGTAGACCACTTCTACTATTATAAAAAATGGGAGTATCAGCTGATTTTATGTGTTCAATTCGTTACTTGTAGGTGTGGTTTTTTTTTCAGACAATGGTAGGGATATGTAGAGTGTGTTGTGACTATTGTGGAAGGCTAATATCTTAGTTAAAAAGGAGAATTATTATGAAATTAGACCACTACTACTAAACTGGGAGAATCAGCTGATTTCATGAGCACAATTTGTTACTTTTTTATTTTCTCTAAATTAAAAGAAAATGTGGGTAATGATTCCTACTCTTCAATGAGGGTTAACATTAGTTAGGGATGGTTTTTTGATACTTAATAATTGGTCCTGTTTTGTTTTATCCTCTTTTTTTAAAATGTTTTTAGTTAATATATTTAATTTTTATCCCATAATATATAACGGTAAATATTGAATGAATTACCGTTATTGCGTACGGTTTTTCTACCTTCATTACCCACTTATTTAGACCATTCTAAGACTATTCTCTTCTATGGCATTTCCTCTGCAAATGCCCCATTTCCAAAATAGGGCATATTCAAATGGGGCATTTTGAAATTAGCCTGACCTTACCTGACCTGACCTAACCTAACCTAACCTAACCTAACCTAACCTAACCTAACCTAGACCGCATCAGACTACCGGGACCTAACCTGGGCAAACTACCGGGAAATAATCGTGATAAAGTACAATAAATGACGGGTAAAATACTGGGACCCACCCGGATCTGGCAACACTGCTGCAAAACGGTAATTCTTTCAATAAATACCTATATAACTTACCATGACCTATGCTAGCCTAACTGACCTCATTTGGCCCAAATTAGGACAAGATAATTTTCCACGGTTAGGTTAGGGTAAAGGACATTCCCTCTTTACATTAAATTATGGTAAAATTATTAAAACAAAAGAACGCATAGAAAGAATAATTAAAATAAAATACATGGACTGTTCTTCCACATGTATGAGCAATGGTTCAAGCATATTATGTATTTTGAGAACTTGAAAGCATTATGTTATGTTCTTATATTCTCATGTTGCCTTTCCAATTTTGTACTGTAAAATATACAAGTAGATAGTCAGATTTTTACCCATGCATCCAGTAAGAAAAATAAGAGTTCCCCAAGTCCTAATTGTTCAACCACTGACCTTTTATAATTACATACGGTATATACCGGACTCCCATCTGTTTACCTCGATCCATATAATGGTATATACCTCTATACCCGGTACATGTTGCCACTTACTACTACCGGCCCCCACTGCATTGTTATTTATCCTACCGGTATGTCCAAAATGTCTCTTTCAGGTTCCTTTATATCATTTTACTCCCATTTAATATCACCATGCTATCCCAGCTTTAATTTTCATGTAGTCAGACTGCTAAGTATGGTTTCTATCTCCTTCCCTGCTTCACATTACTTGTACTGTTTTCATATACAGGTTCGACTCGGGGGGAGTGCTTCAGTGTTCAGAAGATGGATGAAGAACGGCGCAAAAATGTCTCTTATCAGTATCTCTGTCACTTGGAGGAAGCCAAGAAGTAAGTTGATCGAGAAACTTCGTTTTAGTACAGAACCTTTAGTTCACTACCATACTGTACCTACCATATATTTAAAGGTCTAGGAAGACAAATTTATGCATCTGTGGTATCAGTATGGTAGCTACTTCATTTTGAATTGTTGCTTCAAATGGAGCTTGGTGTAGTTCTATCCTTCTAAAACTGCAGTTTCTACATGTTAGTCCATCTGTCTTCACCATTTCCCGAAGGCTGCTTGGGCAGTTGGGCTGAAAATTGCCATAGATGCAAAGAGAAATATTTGGGGAAGTGTAA
The DNA here is from genome assembly GCA_033782935.1 of Petrolisthes cinctipes. NCBI lineage: Eukaryota > Metazoa > Arthropoda > Malacostraca > Decapoda > Porcellanidae > Petrolisthes > Petrolisthes cinctipes. The sequence goes on along the minus strand of JAWQEG010004025.1, from coordinate 90,343 downwards.
GGTTTTCTCAATCCAAATTTTCCCTGCGGATTTTCTCAGAAGAGTTACATGTACTGTATTTAGCAAATATTTTTTGCTATGATATGTGAAGTAGTATATTGCCAATGACTAACATTTTATTGTGTTTATGATCCCAAATTTTTTCTAGTCAGTAAATTTTCATAAGTATGCATTTAAGAATTCATGGACTACCAGTATTTATTGAAATTTATTTTCTTTACAATGTTTCCATACAAATTTCTCAACCATAGCATTAATAGGAGAGGTTTGAAGGGACTTTATACAAACTATTCACTTCTTAATACTGTACTGTATTTGGCTATGCATAGTAAAAATGCGAGAAAAATGTTGTATGGATAAGTTTCTCAGAATATGTCCCAAAAATATAAAAACATATATTTGTTATCAAGTTAGTTTTAGTGGCTGTCCATGTTGGATAATTCTATCTGTCTATCTATTGCTCAAACGCCTTAATCCCCGAAGGGGTGGCCACAAATGAATCGCCTCCATGAACCCCTGTTCCCCGTTAACTGGCGTCCCTCCCACCCCATACCACTCCCTCGCATGCCTCTCAACTCCATCCCTCCACCTCACTCTCAGTCTGCCCCTCCCCCTCCGTCCCTCCATCTCACTCTCGTACACTCCGTTAACCAACCTCTCGCTTCCCATATGCTCCACATGACCAAACCACCTCAAGGTGTTCCGTTTCACACTCTCCAACACGTCCACACCCACACCACACTGCTCCCGTACCTCTTCATTCGTCAGTCCTTCACTCCACATGCACTTCTAAGGTAGTTCATTTCCACCCCTAACTCTTGATTTATGTCTCCATCATCGTCCACGTTTCACTCCCGTATGTCAGTGTCAGGATTACCACACTATCATGTAGCGTTTTCTTCACTTCCATACTCATCGCCTTATTCCTTGTCACTGCTTTCAGTGTTCCTACAACCCTCTTCCCCTGTTGTACCCTCTCTCGCATCTCATCCTCTAACTTCCCATCTTTACTCATCACACTGCCCAAATACTTAAAGGAGCTGACATTCTCCATAACCTGTCCATTTAACCTCACTTCACAACCTGTGGCTGTACCCCTTTCAAAGACCATAACTTTGCTCTTCACTACATTCACCTTCAGGTTCCGTTTCTCGCACACATCTCCAAACATATTCACCAATCCCTGTAACTCTCACTCATCGATACTTGGCAGTACTGTATCATCAGCAAACAGCAACACAGGCAACTTCCACTCACTCCCCTCCCTTATCAGAGGTACACCAACACCCACTGCTCTTCCCTGTATTTCCTTCATAACTCGATCCATGGGGACATGACTCACCCTTGCTTCAACCCAACGTTCAAGTTAAAGAACTCACTCTGCTCACTCTCCACCCTGACTGCCACTCTTGCACCCTCAGACAAGCTCTTCACTGCCTCCAGCAACCAGGTTGGATAACCAAAGTGTAATTAGATGGGATCCTGCTGTACTTGGTATGTCAGAGCAGCCACAAAAGAAAATATTTCTATAGGCTTATGGACATGACTGCACACCACAGTCACAAATATTTACTTCTGTGCAGCTGTTAATGTGTTCATTATTATTTTCAGGTGGGTTGAAGCTTGCATAAATGAGGAGCTCCCAGAAGCAGGAGAATTAGAGGAAGAATTACGTCACGGAGTCTACTTAGCTAAACTAGCAAATTTTTTCGCCCCGGACACGGTGCCTCTTCGTCGCATCTATGATCCTGACCTCAGTAGATACCAATCTATTGGGCTCACTTTCAGACACACTGATAACATAAACCATTTCCTCAAGGCCCTTGAGAAGATAAAGTTGCCTAGTGTAAGTATATTATATTTTTTCGGGTGTGAATTACCGGTAGTTAGGTTGTATGTCTCATATCAGTGGTAATCTATCTATCTTTGCTCTGTAATATCATAAGCATTCAATATTGAAAATATCTGCATGTGCCTCTTAAATTTCATCATAAGTTAACTGTTTAATAATACTTTAATTGTTACCCGAAACCGATTGTAATGGAATGTTGCAATATTCAACAACAGAATTGTATTTACAGTATTTTATTTACCATTCCCACATAAGGATTTTTATGTCACCTGTATAGATCTTATGGTACCGGTATCTACTTTCTTTTAAGGTGCTCCTATGTATTGCAGTGTTTTTCTATCATAGGAATCCCTGTTTCATTTGCTCTCCAGCTGCTGAATTTTGTAACTTTCTAAGTGGATACAGTATAACTAATTCATTTATTGTTTTTCAGATATTTTACCCTGAAACAACAGATGTGTATGATCGCAAAAATATGCCTCGTGTTATATTCTGCCTCCATGCCCTCAGCCTTTATTTATTTAGGCTTGGCATTGCTCCACAGATTCAAAATCTGTATGGCAAAGTAAACTTTTCAGGTATAGTATTGTCTTTTTTAAATGTTAGAGAAAATTATTTTGTATTATATATTAATTCAAGTTGGTTTATATGTATAGTATACATCACAGTATATTTATTTAGTGTGTTAGAGAAGTATTTTATATAAGTAGTTAAGTTTATTAATCTAACGGAGGTGAACAATCTGACTGTTATACGGTACAATACCTGTCTTCATTCCTCTTCAGACAACATTCACTGTAACTACCCGTTTGCTACAACTATGCAATATTATTATTCTTACCTTGTTGACTTAAGATAGTCCTTACATTGCAGTACAGAAGTTTTTTATTTTCTTTCTTTTCAGTCCTTTTACTGTGTATTTATCATTATTACCCCTACTCTGTTAACAGAGGAGGTGATGCGTGCTATGATGGCAGAGCTGAATAAGTATGGGTGCCAGCTTCCACAGTTTGGTAAGATTGGAGGTATCCTGGCTAGTGAACTCCCTGTTGATGAAGCTGCCCTTCATGCTGCAGTCATTGCAGTTAATGAAGCTATTGACAAAGCTGTAAGTAAGCTACCATATTGAAGTTTCTGAACTGCACCAACTTGATGGCACTGTCTAGAGAGGGGGAACTAGGATTGTATCTGTACATTGTTTATACATGTACAGTCGGCAAAAAAAGTTTCGTTACCATCCTTTTAACAGTGTGATGTAATGTTGGTAGGCCTGACGGGTGAGTCAGGTGTGGCGCGAGTGTCATATATACCTCCGTCACCCTCCCGGACCCCTCAGTGTCTAATGGGCAGGCAAGTAGGAATGACGTACTTTTACCCAGTGCTACTTTTTCTGGGTATTTCAAGGTTATCCTTGTTCTAAAATACTCAAACGTATTTCTTTATGTTTAATGATGAATAGTTAAATAGTAATAGTTCTTGAACACTCAAAATTTAATTTAAAATCAGTTAAACTTTTGATATAAAAAGAAAGGGAATGCCTTTTGCTAAGTTGTCATTGCCGCGGCCCGCGAGGCACAGCTGCTCAGACGGCGGAGTACCAACCCTGCTGCGCTTATCGATGTTAAAATTAACGTGGGGTGGTAACAAAACTTTTTTTTGCCGACTGTACCTGAATACTGGTAAAGAAACTTCTTTTAACATGATCCTTTCTATTGTTAGGACAATACAGAGCTGCTGGAGACCCTCTGCAACACCTCATGCCACCTTCAGGATGTGCTGGAAGACAATGCAGACAGCTACTTGCAATGTCTGTCTGATGCCAAGATGCACAAAAAGGAAATGGCTGTAAATAAGGTTCGTATATTGTATATGGAATAATACCAGAAGGTTATATATCCAATTTGATATGGTAGGTGTGTCTGATCTTTTGTGGTTATTCTGCTTGATGTTAATGGAAGGACATTGTTTTTATACTAATTTTTATGCCCATCTGCAAGTGTAATGACCTGAGCAGGCGAGTCCAAACTGTATTTTCTTTTCATCAAGCTTACCTGTCCATACTTATTGTATAATACTGTACTGATTTTATCAATTCCATATTTACATGAACACTGTGTATATGTTTGATTTGGAGAAATAAGGGTCTGGCTTTGAGATAACCAGCCTTCATTTAGATTATGGTATGCCTTTGTGGAGTTCATGAATTCTGAATAACTTTTATTGCCTTCATCAGAGTCGTGACCAAGACTACATTCCTGATGCTTATGATGAGCTCCTCACTCAGGCAGAAATTCAAGGACACATAACATATGTAAATGGTAAGGATTTCTTTGAATAATGTTCCTAATAATACTATCCAAAGTAAACTCATGGCCTACTCACTAGAAATTTTAGTTTCTGGCCAGTTAAAAACTATTTCTGATTTTCATCTGGGTGATAATTTTGCATAACCAGGGGGTTAAAAGTTTAATTCATGTTTAAATTTCAGCATTCTGTGCCTTGGAGAGAGTTGAGGATGCAGTAAAGGACGAAAATGCAGTGGCTTTAATTCAGGCTCTCAATTCTTCGCTCTTATCATTAAAGGTACGGTAGTGTGCTATTTATTTTCTAGTATTTGTGTTTTGATTTGAGTGTTGATGTTCTCCCGGGGCAGAATGGCCTCCTGCCCCACAGACCCACGGTATGCTCTGGTCGCAGTGAAAAAAAAAAAATTAAAATAAAGGAGGGGCTGGCCATATATCCCTGGGCTACTGAAGCATATCCCTGGGAAATGGGATCAGAGCTTACTGGATCAGGGAGATTGGGGGGAAGGTCTTTGATCCCACAGCCGGTGCTGTGGGCCCAAGTCCACGTTACCACAAGAGCTACAAGTGGGGCCGCACCTTTCATGAGACCAGCTCCTATTTGGGGGTCTGAGCATCTGCTCGGTCTCAGTCAACCAGACTCGGGACTGCACGACCAGACAGTCTGGGGAACTACAACCACAACAACAGGGCCCAGTGGGGCTGACTTTATTCTCTGTGAATATTAGTTATCCCCCACAGGGCTAGAATAAAGATTGTTGTAGGATCTGGTCACTTTTTAGTGGATTTGACGAGATCTGCCCACATGGATTAAAAATCCACGTGAGGTGTACTGCAACTGGAGTTTTTTTTTTTTTTTTTTTTTTTTTTTATACTGCTATGTGGACCACCAGCACACAGGGGGTGCATTTCCCTTTGCATGCAGCAGTCTAAACTCCCTTCCCCTTATGGTCCCTTCAGGGCTGGTCTCGTGGAAGGTGCGGCCCCACTTGTAGCTCTTGTGGTAATGTGGATTTGGGCCCACAGCACTGGCTGTGGGATAAAAGACCTTCCTCCCTGGCAGTCGGAGGCCCCCAGACTCTCTGGTCCAGTAAGCTCTGGTCCCATTTCCCTGGGATGTGCTTCGGTAGCCCAGGCATATAGGGCCAGCCCCTCCTTTATTTTAATTTGTTTTTTCACTGCGACTTATTCACTTATATTCACTTAATTTCTGTCTGATGCTGCAAGTACTGTAAGTATAGTTTAATCTGCAATTTGTTTGATTTATACTGTCTTTCTTAACAGGGTGTCAAAAATCAGCTTTCTGAAGAGTATTTGAGAACACTAGCTAAGGAGATTGCAGAACCAAAGAAACAGTCAGGAAATCAGAGTTTCAATTGCAGCTTCAACTCTTCCCTTTTGACTGCAACACTTAGTAAGACAACCATTCAAGCTGTTGTCAACACTGTCAATATGCAAGCTGAGAGGGAACAACAGAGTAAGAATAACAAGTTTGTTTTGGTAATAATTCTGGTGTATTCTGTACTGTGTAGCCTAATGAGCCAAGAACCTGGCCACCGGTATCTTTCTATAAATTTGATGCCTTTCTACCTCCATATCACTTTCTAACTTACTCCCTATTTCTCCTTGTTCACCTTTTTGCCACCTGCTTCGGTTCCCATGCACATCATATTCCCCCCCGCCCCCCTTCCCCTGCTTCATAGTATGCTCACAGTATCTCTTCCAGACCCTCTTAACTTCTTCATTCCCACTGACAATTGCTCCATCATTCTCACACTGCCAGTCTTTGCTTCAACCTCTTTCCTTTATTTCCAAAGCTTCTTACTCATTTTCCTGTCTTTTCTTTTCTATAGTGAAGGATATTCATATGAATTTTTAACTGAACAAACCTGTGTAGGAGCCTTAATGACTTTTTTTATACCAAGAGTACATTAAATTTTATTGTTTTGAGAAGTGTTGCCATTACTGTAATGTTTTAAGGTATAGGTACTGATAAAAGTTACAGTTTTTTATTATTTTTTGTCAAACTATGGAATGAATACTTTGTGTACCAGAATTAACTTCCTATATGTGGTAATTGCTTCACTGACATCCTTTTTTCCAGTGAACTGTAGTCTTAGTGCTGTAAACAAGAGCTTGGAGAGTGGGTCCCCATCTGAAACACTGTCGGCACTGAAGGCACTTGGCTCAAACATTCCTTCTGTATTAGAGTTTGCTGCTCCACTTTATCATGAGGAAATGGCAGCAATACGTGAAGATGCTCAGGTTAGATAGCTGTAATATATTTGTTAGCTGCTAGTAGCAATATAATACCTACACAGAAGTAGAGACAGGTTTTTGAACCTCTATTGGAGCCTATGGTGGTATCGGCAGTAACTCCTCATCAATATGCTCTTCCATAGGCTTTTGATATAACTGACAATATGGGTGTCCTGATGTGATAATTGGATAAAACAACTTTTTTCTTTTAGTTACATGGAGAAAACATACAGTACTAGGTACCAGGATTTGAAATAAAATAATGATGTTTAAGATTTGTTGTAGCAACCCTATAAACCTTCAGCTTTCAGTGAAAATAGCTAGATCCCCATAGAGAACACTCCTCTGTTCACTCAACATTATTTTAGCAAGGTAGTATGTGCCAACCACACAATATTTTTACAAATAAAATTCCAGGGTACAACTCGGATATGCACAACAAAAAGATTGCTGGCAACTACAGCAACGTACTTGGCAGATAGATGCCTGTGTGTTATTATCTAGTCAGTCAGTCTTAGGTCTTGCACAAAAGACAGTACTCACAGGTGGAGATACAGCAACATGTTTTAGAAGACTGCACTGCACACATGTCTACAACACAGCATATACTCCATGAGGGCCCTGTGAGATAACCCTGTCCAAGTCTTGGCTTTCCTTTGAAATTTATGTATGCCATATGGTGTATTCTGAGATCTTGACATGCACCATATGGCTTATCCTAACTTAAAAGCTTATAGAAAACAATAAGTTTATGCATGGATTATAAGGGAAAACTAATAACATTCACATAAAGCTTGGAGTGTTAAATTAATTTTGTGTTACTTGCAGTGTGACCTGAGCCTAGAGGAGGTTCAGGGAGGAATCCGGCTGTTGTCAGCAGTGGCACGGGTAAATGCTGCCCTGGATACAAATAGTCCCTCCCAGCTTTGGCTCTACCTTTCAGACAATGCCACACATCTCCAGGTATCACACTAAATTTTGGGTGAATCTTATAACTTGCTATGCTATAGGAAATTGATCTCCCTGTGCTGTTTCACACCTTGTATTAGTGTAATGAATTTTCCAATACAAGCCATTATTTAGCTTGTAGATGTGAGTTACTTTCCTCATGAGAGTAAGTGAACGAGGCTAAAAGTTTGCAGCTGACACTGAATGATTAATGGTGGTACATGCCAGTATTTTTCTTGAAAAATTCAATTCTTGATGACCATATTTACAATATTTTATGGCAATGAGGCAACATCCATGTCCCATGTTATGCCTTTTTGGATTAGGGACTGTCAGAGCTACATTAGCTAGATCATGTAAGGAAGGACATTTCCATTGGTGGCATGGCCTGAGTAAAAACCTCCTGGCTAGTCTCAAACCTAAGCATAGGACTCCAGCCAATGGGATAACTATTACCATTGACTGTAAGGGCTCCCTGTTTGCTGTAAACTATTTTGGCAACAGCCAAAGTAAGATACTAAAATCGATTTACAGCCAATTGGTGAAGATTAATTTTCTGACAATGTTGCCATGTTTCTCTTAGTTACTAATTTCCTTAAAATTCATTTCACTCCAGTTTATAAATTTATGTAGAATGTAACCATGAAATTTAAGCTTTTTTTTCTGTTAATGTTGCAGAACTTGGAAAAAAGCCATTCGAGAGAATATTTGGCTGCCATGATCAAGTTACAGCAGGCTAAAACTTCAGCCAATGAGTTGTGTACCCTCCTGACCTACTTTGACCTGCAGCAGTTGATAGATGAAGTTAATGAACAACTGCTCGAGGATAACAACAGTATGTCTCAAAAATAATAAGTACTTAATTACAGTATACAGTATGGCATATGGGAACTAGTCTTGCAAGATGTATATCCATTCTTTGAAGTATACCAATTATCTGACATGTTATGAGGAATAATTGTAACAGCTTTTACAACTAACTAAAATGTTGACACCATTTTACACTTGCAGAAGTAGGAGCCGTAACAGATGTTAACCGAGCTGTGAGTGCTTGCAATGTGAATGAAACCATGACTGCTCTACAACATCCTGCTCTCAAATTATCTTCTCTCTGTAGTCAGGATGCTCTCCACTACTTTCAGCTGCTCAAAGTAAGGAGAAACAGTACTGTAGTACACTTACTCTTCTTCAAAGTGTTGACAGTATCTTATTTCCATTAATTCATGGATCATTTTGAAAATGTTTGATTCATTTTCATTTGCAGGGGTGTGCAATACATACAAATGAAACTACCTCAGAAAGTGATGCAAAACTATACTGGTAGCTGCTTGCCTCTAAGTTTGGTTTTAAGATTTGTTCAAGTGGTTCAAGTTTCTTTCATCTGATGCATGACTTGCTTGTGACTGTACAGTCTTTTAAGTTTGGTATTGCCTATCCTAGGTGCTGTGCAAGGCTAAGTGTGAGATGCTGGGAGACAGTGCAGCTGAGCTTTGGCTGGAAGATATTGAAGAAGTGGTGGAGGCAGTGGGAAGGCATGCCAGGGAGTCCATCAGAGCTGCTATCACCCTTTCTGCTCTGAATAAGGCTCTTGCAACTGAGGATGATAATGCAATCATTAGGGTTCTTAGGTACTGTAGGGGACCATGTTTGTTGTTTTATTTAATGAATTTTATCTTGATATTGAGGATCAATTGTGATAATATATTGCAGTACTGTACTTAAGTAAGAGCTGAATAGTATTTTCATTAGTATTAACTAATGTATATATGTGAATTGCACAGGTCCCAGGATCTGGCACACCTGCGTGTGAAAGAGAACTACACTCCTGAAATGGTTGCAATGCTAAAGGAGGAGTATAAGGAGAAGAATTCTATGGCAGGGCACTGTTCGTGGGTTCTCTATACTCTTGGGGATGGATCTAAGGTTTGTACTGAGAATGTGTGTTTACACATACATAATGATGGAATAATGAATTTGAGAGTAACATGCCCTTAGTTTCCTTCCATATTTTTTCAATGAACTTGTATAGATTGCTTGTATGGGTAATGGGAAACTATTCTGAAATATTTGTGAAATGGCAACAAAAATGGGCTAGCAACTTGGTACAAAGTATATAAAATTGATACTATGGATTCTGTTGTCTCATAATGGCATACCTGTATATAGAAGTTCTTGTTAGATTATACTCCGAGTACAGTTTTCTAAAATTTGCTTTACTTACTGTGCTGTTAATGGAAGTAAGGTTTATTTGTGAATGGTTTGGTAATGGAGAATGCAGCTTATAGATTGCTTCATCCAGCATATATGTATATATGAAGTTATAGGTTTGATTAACGGCATGTAGTTTACTCTACATTTTAGCAATTTGTTATATCTTATTGAGAGTGGTTGGTAAAAGTATATCTGAATGTTGTGTAGGGTTTTGATTAATGAAATGTGGGCTTAGGTACACCTGAATGTGGAGGAGGGTCGATACCAGTGGGAGCGTCCTGAGGAGAAGATTGGACATAGGACCTCATACATCACACACCAGGACCTGGAGAAGGCAGCCTCATTCATTATGCGGCAGGACGCTTACAATAAGAAGGTAGGCCAATCAGTATATTGTCAGTTTAAATAAAAAAAACCAGCTGATTTGAGATTGATTTCTTAGTATGTGTACTGTATATCTTCCTGACATATAATTGTTAAGTGTTTTCATGTAACCCATAGAGAGTGGTTTAAATCTGAGGTGAAAACATTATTGGGATAACAACAAATAATTTATAGCCATAACAAAGCTCTCACTGTTTAAGGGTCAAGTGTGAAGGAGAATCAGTTTTTGCACCTTGTACATGAGACCCATTTGATAAGCCAGGTTACATTATCCAATAGTTACAAGGAACACATTTGTTAATTTTTCAGCTGGACCACATGATGGTAAAACTTCAAGCCAGAGCTAGGGGTTATCTCATCAGACAGAAGCTTCAAAAGCAACAGAAGGCTGCCGTCTCTATCCAGGTTAGTATATGGTAACTTCAGTACCTAAAGTACATCATAACATTAAATTATATTCTTCATAACTAGCCTGTTCAAAAATGGTAGGTACATTCCTGGAATCTATATGCCTTTAATGAATTAACTGTATGGCAAGGATTAAACCCATAATTTGTAAGTACATAACTTAGGAAGTTTCTACTCAGCCAACAAGGGTAAAAGGGTAGCATGTGCTTTTTTTAATACATTAGCCGAATCCTTAGCCTGATCATAGGAATTATGCTATTTGTATGATTAACCCACTATCAATGGTGACAAAATGGTAATGTGAACAATGACATGTTATAGAGTCTTATATTTGTGTTAAAAAAGAAAACTATGGAATCTTTGTGTTTCTTCAAATAGTCCTGGTGGCGAATGGTGCGAGCCAGACGAACATATGTCATGTACTGTAAAGCTTTGAAACTGTGGGAGCCTTACATCATCAAGTTGCAGCGAGCCGTTCGAGTCTGGTTGCATCGAAGGAGACTCCGCAAGCTCTCCCAGTACTTTGTCAGAAATGTAATTAAATTTTTCTTTTTAGATACAGTCAAGCTATTAAGTTATAGCTCCTTATGTGGACCAATAATTACACAGTTTAGTGGAATTAGTCTGCTATTTTCAAGAATGTGTTACCCTTCCTTATATTCATAATGTTGTGGTAGGTGAAACAAGTGGTGGTGATCCAACGAGCTTGGCGGGCACACAAGGCACGGCAGGATCTCCACTCCCTCACACACCAGGTCAACCCTCCCCTGCCAGTCATCAGAAAATTCATCCACTTGCTTGATGTATCACCAGCTGATCTTGATGAAGAATTTAGACTTCAGGTGAGGCTAACTTATGTGCACTTGTAGTTTCATTTTTTTTTTTTTTTTTTTTTTTTTTTTTTTTTTTTCTAACATTGCTCTTGGGAGATTTGATTCTGATCATCTCTCTTTAGATTATTATTGGCACAAATTTTGCCATGCACCCAGCCATTCTTGTCCCAGATGCCATAACTAGAAGACCATATGAGGTGAAAACCTTCAAGTACCAAATCAGATGTATGAGCATAACCAACCCATATTTCACCCTATCAATAACATACTGAAATTAATTTTCCAATCAAAATTATGTAATCTTTAGGACTCACAATGTCCAATCATGCTGTGCAGTATGATCTTGTGCTGGGAATGGATCTACAGAAAATAAGAGACATTCTGGTTCACACTGACATATTCATTGTGAAGTCATCAGTTCTAGATATACTTTAGTGAGGTGCATGTACAAATGTGACTAACTGGGCTTCACCATTCATCTCGGTTGTTGTACAAAGTTCGAGTTTTTGTAGGCTCCGAATGCCTTGATCCTTTTTTGATCAAGGAAATTGATGCAGTAATAGTAACTATGTAGTACTAGTAACTCTTATAGTCTGTTATATTTGTTTATTCCAGCGATTGAAAAGCGACATGGTCAAAACCATTCGACATACTCATCAGCTTGAGACTGAAGTGGATGAGCTGGATGTAAAAATTGGTCTTCTAGTACACAACAGGATCACCCTTCAGGTATTGTATAGATATGTATGAGTATTTTATGAGTTAGCTTGTACACTGGTATATTGCTACAACTTTCATAGCTTCTTAAAGTGTGTGTGCTTGTGCATTTTAAATTCATAACTGAAAGGTTAATTCTTAACGGTGCATGGTGTGTATTTTTAGAAATTCTGTTTTTAATGTACTTTAGAGTACCTGGTACTGTAAATGTTTTATTGACATAACACATCATGCTTTCTGATCATAATTTGTTTTAGGTACTTAACAGCATGTTGATGCTTATTTTCATCTGATTTTATTGTGTACCTGTACTTTTATTAATGGGTACTTTTGGATTTGTTTCAGGATGTGCTTCCAACAGACAAAGAGAATATGAATCCCAATATCGTAGAATCTAAGCCAAAGAAGAGTAAGAAAGCTTCTCGTGACACAATAAAATTTGGCTCTATGAGGTCTCAGAAGGGACTTAAGGTACTCAATACTCTATTTTATTTATTGTATCTGGAATATGACTTTGTAACAAATGCATGTAAAACTTCCTGTACTGTTGACAGTGTGAGTTATGTTTCAAGCGAATCATGAATATTCAGTGCCATCAGTGAATTTACCATCTACATAGTCTGTAACTTGTGCATAGTAAATAGTAAACCACTACTTTGTTTAATGTTTTGTATTTCCCATCTAGGCTTTAAAGAAGGAGTCTCGTGAGAAACTTCTTGGATACCAACACCTCTTCTATCTCCTGCAAACTCAGCCACGATACCTGGCCACTCTGATATTTGCTCTTCCCCCGGGCAAAACTACCAAATTCATAGAGAATGTTATCTTCACTCTTCATAATTATGGGGCTAATGACCGTGATAATTACCTGCTTCTCAAGCTCTTCAAGACTGCACTGGAAGAAGAAATCAGGTTTGTTGAAACCATAGTTAATACATTATAGTATAGCCTATGTATTTCCATATCAGGTGCAAATTTCATAAGAAATGTTCAAGACCTGGAGATGTGCTTTGAACAAATGGGAATATATTTGTACGTCTTCTTCTTTTGGCTTTTGTTTCTCGAGCCTAGGTCTCCGAGCACTTTGAAAAGGGGATGTAAGATAATGATGAAGACTGTACTTAGACTATTTCTTTAACAACCTTTAACCCTACCCCTGTATGATTCAGATGCAAAGTGCTGCGACTGACCGACATCGTATCAGGCAACCCTCTGGTGGTGAAGATGATAGTTTCCTTCAACAGGCGAGGCCATGGCCAAGCTTCACTCAGGGATATGCTTGGCCCACTCATACATAAGGTTGGTGTTGGATTGCTTTATTTATGTATTCTTGGTTTCCTAAGATTAATCTGTCACATAGAGATCAGTGTGTCAATCAAGAAAAGTGCAGAACATGAAGCTTTGACATGCAGGCCACTGCAAGGCACCCTGTAGCGGCAGCCAAAGACATGCCATAAATATTATTATAACTCCCTTCAAAACATTGTCCTATCAGACTGATAACTGTTTTATTGGCAGTCAGTTGGAAGTAATGAAGGTTAATTATATATAAAGGTTATGAACCCAACTTGTGCTTTTAGGACCATTCTCTTTTAATATAATATATTGGTACACACTAGCTGAACCCAGAGGGCCAGGTCAATTTTATGGAAGTGTACATGTTATGCTCTGTGTACAAACAAACTTGCACTTGTTTCCTTCCAGATTTAAACAGCTAACTTATGTGTGTTAAGAGTTTGAGAAGAACAGCAGACAGGATGGACTTTATGTTTATTTCTTTATCCCACAGGTCTTGAGTGATAACAATATGCAGATAAATACAAATCCAGTTGAGATATACAAAACCTGGATTAATCAACTGGAGATGAATACAGGACAAGCCAGGTACGACTTGTATGTTCATTAGATTATATAATCCTATCTTACATGGGTCATTGCTAGTTTCTCATGTTTCAGACATTTGAAATGCTCACTCTAACTGATATGATAAACCATACCAGTACCTTTTTTTTAAAGCAAATATGGATCACCAAAGGATAAACACTGAGCACATATTTGTCTTGTCTGTGTCATTTGTTTAAAAAAGAGTTTTCCTGTGCAGTATTGAGAGGAATTGGTTTACAGTTTCATAGCACTTGTTTAAGGAAAAATTTTCTTTCAGTGGACTTCCATATTCAGTGAATCAAGACCAGGCAATGCAGTATCCTGAAGTTCAGAAGAGACTTGCAAATGCTATCACCAAGCTTAAGGAAGTCACTTTGGCCTTCTGTGAGCAAATCACCTCCAACAGAGACCTCATTCCGTACGCTATGTTGTACATGGCACGTGTCATGAGGAGCGCATTGCAGCGGAGATTCCCACACATACCTGAGAAGGAAATATTGAAGGTGAGGACAGTCAGACTTAGTACCAGTATATTATACACCATATGTGAATGGAGTAGTGGATCACTAAATTATGCCAGGTGTGGATGAAAAAAAGAGATTGCTTTGATAGACATTTGTACCAGGAGAGGTTTATGGAAAGAAAACATTGGTGGAACTCGGGTATAAAACATTCCATTTTGTGAATTTGTTAGAGTAGTCAAATGTGTTACTACTGGTAATTTTGTTTATTATATTGTCCAGCTTTAAGACCTAAGCTTCAGGTTTATGAAGCAAGTAGCATATAATAGAAGAGAAAATTGAGGCTGTGAATAGAATTTGATAAATTACTGGTTAAAGCTAAATTTTTTTCATTTTCTAATAATTCCCAAAATGAATCTAAATTTTTTTTTTATACTCTACTGTGGTATACTTATATACAATGTATGTTTAAACTTTACAGGTGGTGGGAAATCTTGTATACTACCGATATATCAACTCTGCAATAGTGGCTCCTGATGCATATGACATTGTCACAGTGTCACCAGATGAAAAGCTGAACAATAATCAGCGTCGTAACTTAGCTAGCATTGCTAAGATACTTCAGTTTGCTGCTTCAAAAAAAGGTACGACTTAGAATCTATCTTAAATCTGGATTTGGCATCGGAATTTGGCTAATTATCATTATCATCATCAGATGTTCCGTTTTTCTTTTTTCAAGGGAAAGTAGACATTTTAATGCTTATAGAAAATATTGAAAGAGTTAATACCATTTTAAATATGGTAGGGATTGAATTTGGGTACCCTAAACTTTTAATGTATGAATGCCAGCAAATATTTGAAGCCAGATGGTGCATATTACAGTATTAGCAAATGTAATATTAAATCACTTGGCTCATATACTTAAGGTATTGAAGCAAAATATGCTGAGTACTGTTCAGTAAACTGCAGGTATACCTTGGCATTTTGGAGATGTTTTGTAGCATAAATAATTAATTACAGTAGGGTTCAAAGCACACATTCAATTGTATGACTCATCATCATATCATCATATTCGGTTTAACGTCCGTCTTACATGCTGGCATGCGTTGGACGGTTTTTAGAAATAGCCTTCCAAGCTAACCTATCTCTGGCCAGCTCTTTACCAACTCCTCTTTCTCTCAAATCTAACCGTATCACTTCCCCCCATGTTTTCTTTGGCCTTCCTCTACCTACTGAACCTGCTACATCAATTGCTCTACATCTACTAACCCAAGCATTCTCGTCCATTCTCTCAATGTGACCAAACCACCGTAGTCTCCTATTCTGAACACATCTCCGGGACAATACTGTCCAGATTTAATCTTCCCTTGAGTTCTTCTGATCTAAGTACAGTATATTGAAATATTATGAAGATGGTCAGTTTGTAAGTGGATTGCCACCCTATATATGTTGAAGGAGGTTTGTGAATTGTTTGTGTACAAGGAAAGCCATGTAAAGTATATGGAAACCATGCAAAATGAGGTTATCTTGTACTGTATACTTGTAGGATTTGGTGATGAAGCCTCCCACCTGCAGTGCCTCAACCCATTCATCATCGAATGCCATGAGCAGTTCAAGGGGTTCTTCCGACACTGCTGTGAGGTAGAGGAGCCAGAAGTGGTTTACAGTGTCACACGGTACTCTGAGGCCATGCTCATCGTCAAACCCACTATCTACATTACAGTACAGGTGGGTTTATTATTCTGGGATATATATTCAGGCATTACTTTAAGCTTCAGAATGCCCACAGATGCAGTACCCAAAAGTGGCTCTGCACAAGTATATAGATGGCAGAGATCTGTTTTGAGTTTGCATCATCTAATGTATAGTGAATTGGTTGACATTAAGCAAGAAATGTTTGATTGCAAATTTATTATACAGTGCTGCAAGTTCCACCTACAGCAGTTCCTTATTTCTGGGATGGTAATGATATGTTGTATAGGGAGAGAGGGATTTCAACTTTACTATGGTGGTGTAGATTGGGCATGTCTTATAAAAAAATATTCATAAGTTTGGAACCTTCACTAACAGACATGTACTCGAGGTAGGAATAATAATGGCGCCAGACTTACATTTGAGTAAATTAACCCTTCCCTATGCAGTTCCTCTACCCCTCACTTCCGCAATGCAATTCAGTGTCAGTTTTTCAAGTTTCACCAAAAGCAAAAAATTGTATTACAATTTTAAAGAGCTTTAATTTGCATATTAAAAATAAGAAGTATGCATGTTTGAATCTCATATATCAAATTTTTATCCCACAGCAAATAAAAGAATATGATAAAATATATTATTTAATCCTGATGTATTAGTTACTACAGTTAATAAAAAAAAGAATTCACTAGATATCCATGGAAGGGAGCAACTAATTCTCCAATAAGATGGTGTTCATGTGACTATGGTATGCAATATTTATGAAGCATTTACAATCATGAAATAATAAATTATTGCCAATTTTCCTTGACTAATGATGGCCAGATTTAATAAGTAGGGAATTAAAGTACTG
Source organism: Petrolisthes cinctipes (assembly GCA_033782935.1). Classification (NCBI taxonomy): domain Eukaryota; kingdom Metazoa; phylum Arthropoda; class Malacostraca; order Decapoda; family Porcellanidae; genus Petrolisthes; species Petrolisthes cinctipes. The sequence goes on along the minus strand of JAWQEG010004025.1, from coordinate 73,541 downwards.
TATTGGTGAAGTTTATTTTTTAAATTTGCAGGAGATCTGTGAGACACATCAATTGCTACTGGACAATGAAGAGATCCTTGCACCAGATAATGATGACCCTCTACATACTCTGCTTTCAGAGTTGGGCGAGCGTCCATCTGTTCATGCCCTGGTGGGAGAGAATATTGGTGAGGCATTCCAGGTGTCTGGTTATCTTAGTTATGTAGTAGACTAGCTGTTACCAGCCCTAATGCTGGTATGCAGTCTCCAAGCATATCTTTTCCTCTTCTGTCTATCATGGACAAGTTCTTTTCTTCACCCACTTCTAATCCATACTTTCTTTACACAATCACTCATGATACAGTATCAGCATTTTGAAATGAGTACTTCCCATTTAACATTGGTTTTTGTTGCATTTGGCAGATTAGAGACGATTACTCAATTGTTCAGCTCGTCATATAATTGTTTTCGAGTTTATACACGACACCCTAATGTACAGCTATTATTGATTGATGAGTGTATCTCTCCTTTCACATAGCTGGCTCTCATCGATCGAGCGATGGCTATAGCAAATGTGTTGGGCTTAGTCAATATTAACTAATACTTTCGACCTTGAAAAGAGTAATCTTATCTTCCCCCTGACACTGCTCCGCCTTTCTATCCTATGATGAGCCCTACTCCATGTCCATGTCTCTGTCAGTGTTGGCATGATTATACTATTTCTTAGTCACCATTTCACTTCCATACTCACACATCTACCCTTCATAATCCTCCCCAGTGATCCTATGACCTGTCTACCCCTCACTGCTCTCACCCTAAAGTTAATAAATTGCCTGTAATGATCTGTGCTGTGATGGTTCAATATAAAGTGTAGTCCTTTCTCTACAGATGTGGAGTCAGGCACCTTAGGGAGGATGGAGGTCTGTCTAGCCCTCACTAACAAATTTGAGGTCACAGATGCTGCTGAAGAAAAAGAACCAAAAGATGCAAACAAGATCTTTATAAGGTAATGAACTGGGATATGTAGTGTGTTTTTGTTTATTTTTTGTGTGATTAATGTATCATGTATGTATAATCATCAATCTTCCGTTTCCTTCTTTTAAGGGGTTGGGGTCTCCAGACCAGGGTTGAAAAAATGAAATAAGAAATAGCAGAGAGGAACAGAATACCCAGTGAAGTGGATCACACTCACATTGACTCCCATTCCCAGCCTATATAATAAATCAGCTCTCCCCCATGAGATCTTGCATCCACAACAAAAGTACCTTAAATTAATCTAGCCTTGGTGAAAGGTACTATTCCATGAAACTAAAACTGGGTTGTCTTAATTTTTTTCATCACTCGATCCATGTATTTATGCAGTAGTTTCTCATCTTGATGACCCAATTTCCCTTTCTTAATTACAGTATTAAATTATTGCAGAACAAAACAGATGTTGATTGATGTGATCCGGTGTGTGGAAGGAGGGGTCATTGGGAAGCTGGTAAGTGGTCCCACCCTGCCAACCCAGGAGGAGATCTACCGTACCATTGTCACTACCAGAGGACAACAGGAGCATCGGGCCAGACTCAATCACACTGAACTCAACCAATCCACATCCTTCCAAGTGGACAATAGGTACTGTATAGATTGCCATTGTAGTGTTCATTACCACTGGCTAATATTATCAATTCACATAGATTGACACTTTGTTCCCGCAGAGAAATTCCCTGTACGCACTGGCCAAGGCAGAACAGTACTATGTCCACCTCATTTTACAAGATATTGCTAAGGGAATGCCCATCAATTCCATTGGGATTTTTCTCAGAGGCAGGGGCATATGCTTAGAAATGTTCAGTGATGAATGGCATCTGATGTGAACCATGATATATATGCTATTTAAACCTTCAACAATATACTGTTGCTTTGTATTTTTATTATATACCAGGTAGTGATTTAGATATACAGTAGCAAATAGTAACCATACATACCAGTACTTAAACTTTGCTTAAAGTCAGTACCCTATTTCTATTATACTTTCATGAACCACACATCAGGGTGAGCTTACATGAAGTGAAGACACGTTTGAGTCATAACCTTCGGAGGCTGGAGAATCAAGGCATTGTCACTCGTTCTGATAATTACCAAGCAATTCTCAATGCCATAGCAGCAGACATTGTCAACCAGAGGCAGCATCGCATATCAAGAAAAACCGTAAGTCCTAATCCATCTTGTCCAGTATTTTATAGGCCAGTTCAGGAATAGTCATTTATCCCATATCACTAAGAGCCACTTCTTTTACTGATCAACATATTTAACCATCCTGTCATAGTTCATTCTTTGCAGATAGTAATGTCATCTCTATCCTGTATATTTCATTCACTTGATCAGTCAACATTCCAATTATCCCTGCTCAGACACTCAGATGTTTTCTGATAACCTGTATTCTTGCAATTTCTGCTGGTCAGTACCTGTATTAGCCTGGTTGCAATACTATATGTAGTGGTATTGCCCGGGTGACCGAAGCCGTTCTCAGGTACTCTCCCCCTTGAAACATATCCATACTTAAATCTCTCACAAATCCATCCAAACACTCAAGAACAACACTCAGCTGCATGCACGACCTGACATCCACCCATCTGAATCCTCCCTTCCCCGTGAGGACAGAGTCCACCTGGCCAGGCTGCGATCTGGCCACCACCCAGACCTTCTGACTTATCAGAAGAAGCTGGATGGAGCCATTGTAGATGCCTGTCCAGGATGCAACACAGCACCCCATTCTATTAAACACATTATGAAAGACTGCAATGTACACAACTACACTCACCAACAACACAACATACACTCTCTGAGGGCACTGGGAAAGCCCAGTTCAGGCCATGGCCTTCCTCAGGAGCTCGGGGCTGTTCGGCCAGACAGCTTGAGGAACTTCAACAACAACAATTATGTGTATTATTTTAACCTAAAACTATTTTCAGTCCTTTTTATATTTATTGGCTAAGTAATCTTCCTGAGAGTATCCTCATGCAAATGGTAGTAATTAAAAAAATTAATTTGCTCCTTAATATTAAACATTAATATTTCAGGATGTGCAGAAAATGGTTGCCACTGCTAAACAGCTTGAGAAAAAAGAAGGGTTTTACAAGGAACAGCTGGATTCCTACCATACTTACCTCAAGACCTGCCTTGCTAACATCGCTGCAAGAAACAAGTGAGAAAGATAACTGATTAGTATACCTCGTAATCTGTCTATATATCTATCTATCCATTTATTGTCCAGTGCTCTAACATCAAGGCAAAATACACCTATAAATCATGATTTCAGTATGTCCTACAGTTCCAGAATTATTTTGGACACCCAGTATTTTAATTTGAATGGAATTGCCTGACATTATGGTTAGGTGTGTGAAAGGAATGGAGGTCGGATGTAGAGAAAATATTGATTATTGTATTAATGTTTGCATAGTTCAGCTTACACGGCCAAAGCTTGTGTTAGCTGTCTCGAGTAAAATAAACTAAACTTGTCTCGCTATGTTCTGTGGAGTTAACTACATATAACTGTTAAGTCAGTCCTGTTGATGTACACTGAACTTTAGTGTTCATTGTTTTTTCTCTTCAGAAACGTTCACCAAGCATGGACTAAACAAGGTGGTGGGGAAAAGGCCCGTTCGAAGCAGGCCATCAAGTACACTGCTGTAAAGTTAATGGAGAAAGGGGTACTGCTGGAAGTGGAAGACCTGCCAGACTCTCAACAGAAGAATCTCCTGTTTGAAATCACCCCACTTGCTACTACTGGTCTTTTCCATGTCCAGGCCAAATTCATGGGTGTCCCAATGGAAAATGTAGAAATTGATATTCAGGTAAGAATTTTAGAGGTCAGTGTGTTGGGAAAGATGATTAACCATTAGTGTCATAACCATGGGTTGTGATTTAACTGGTTATTTATTTTTTGAGTGCCTTCCTGCAACAAAAATCTCTACTCCTAGGAAGAAAAGCCATCAAACAGTGTATTTTAAATGATAACACACCAGAACAGATAAATAAATATAACATTAATATCTACCAATACCAGAAGATATTGCTTGATGTAAGATTACACTATCTGTACCTGATCTGCTACTAGAGTTCAAAGTTTATATCCTATTTCATTTGAAGCATAGACAATAGCCCCTGCCTAATACTGTACCTGGTATATTGTAGTTGGAGTAATGCATGGAAGTGTAATATGACATAAGAAAAATTGTATGGTCCAATGGTAAGTACAATATAACACTTATCCATTATGATGTACTGTAGTTAGCAACCATTCTCCCATCTCACTCCAGGAACTCCTTCAGCTGCAGTATGAAGGGATCAGTGTCAAGAAAATGTTCTCCAAAGTCAAGGTGAATGTCAACCTACTACTCCACCTTCTGAATACAAAGTTTTACTCTAAGAAGAAATAAACCTCCAGTTAATATGCCTTCAGTACAATATATATACATATAGAGTTAACTTTTTGAAACATGAACAGTATCAGTATATATATACAGTACAGTATACTGTATTTATATGCACATTGATTTTGTATTAAATGTATTTACTATTTCATACCAATGGCAGTAACAGATTCATTACACTTAATGACCACCATAGGGTTGGGGAAAAAATATTGTTACATTGATATTTTTTATTACAGGAATGAACATATGAAAATGACTTAATTTTGTATGCATTTTAAATATAGTGGTTGCAGAGTCTGCTAATAATGTGCACTATAATTTTATCATGGTTATTTTAATCATTTTAAATAGTAGGATACTGAAATTGTTTTTATGACCATAATGAAGGTAGAGATTGACTCGCTGCAAAGAGGCCTCACAATAATGGCAATATATGTGTTTTGGGTGAATTAAATTATGGAACTCTTACCTACAGTACTTCAATCTAAGAACTCCACAGTTGTGTCCAGCCTTTATTAAAGATGATCTGGTTGCATCTTTGCATTGTTGTATTCCACAATGCATAGCCTATACATTGTTATTGCTAGAGGTATTGTAGAAATTGGATTCTACTAAGGTAGGCTATACAGGCCTTGTAACACTGCTGTTACAGGACGGTGTTACCCATGCCCATAAGGTTTGCTTGCAAGGAGTATCAAACCCAGGCTAGCTGGACTGGTATGCCACCAATGTACCAACCTGGTGGTCAATTTGCCAAAAAGTCACTTTTGGGATCCCTGCAAAATCCTGGAAACCAACAGTGGTTAATGATATTCCCTTTTATTAATCACTGTAATTATGTTATATATACTTTATATATGTGTATATAATTTTTGTATTTTGTGGCAAACAGGTCACCATGTGGGTACTGTAGTACGGTAGATGGATAGCTTTCTTGTTTCTAAAGTATTTTATTTAACTGGTACAGTTAGTTAGGAACAGTCTTCTTATTAATCGGGTTCGTATTACCCATCTGGCTAACATATACCATAATTATTGTGAGGTAAACTATTTGTCACCAGGCTTGGTAGGATAAACTGGCTTCCACTAATATTGTGCACCAGCTATTATACAATCTAATTTTCATTTATTTCTATTTTAACTTTGTGGATGTACTGTATTGTGATAAAAGTGTTATTTTCACAAAAATTATACATGATAAGCACTGTAAGTATAATCAAGTTATAACTGATAGAAATATTGGTGATACTGCAGGACCTCAAATGGAATAATCACTATTAATTTTGTCTATAAAAAGTTACTGGTGTATCCATTGATTGATAGATTGATTTCTGGGTTTATATCGTTTTTACAGCCCAACATCTAATCGACTGCCCCCAGTTTAGTGTCACTCATTGGCAGGCCTTCCTATTCCTATTTTCCCTTGGCTGTTGACCGTCTTACTGAATCCCCTATGTTTTCTCTCGCACTCCTCATGAGCTTCTTGTCCCACCCCTGTCTTTTGCCTCATACTGCTTATAGATTTTCCTTGTGGTTTACTCTATCTCCTTTTTCTGCTTCACCTCTTCCCACCATTTTCATACATATTTTAGTGCCAAAAAATCACTCCGGGCTTGGTGTTTGTTGTCACTATAATAATTTTATTGTTTTCCAGTAACAAATTATCAGTCCCTATAAAATCATGTTCTGTATATAGAAATAAGGTCTGGTAAGATTGTCATGTTCCTAATACATAGCATATGCTGTTATTTTATATGTGAAATAATTTCATGAATATTCTTTAGAAACTACTTTCTTCCTTCATGTCTGTACTGTAAATAGTTTTTAAGGTTTATTAGTGCAAAAGTAAGTAACCAATGAAACTTGGGTTAATTTTTCTTTTCAAAATCTTCATTGGAGAAGTGTACTTTGCACAGCCATACAGGACTTGTAGATATTGTACAGGGAAGTCTCAATTGTACAAAGTTCATAGTTTTTTTATAGTTTCTGTTACTCTAGGGAGATAGAAGCATGAGCATGGAGGAGAAAATGGGACTGGGAAATGGTATAGTCCTGCCAACACTGACAAATGCATCAGACATGGAATAGGGCACAACAGTTTAGAATAGGTGCAGTGGACTTGAGCTTCCTGAGAAGAGCATGTGATTGGATGAGGTGGGATGGAAAAAGTAATGAGAATGTGTATGAGAGGTGTGGTCTGATTGAAAAGGAAGTCTGTGCTGAATGTGAGGTGTTTGAAAGGGTGAAATATAAAATATTGAGGTGGTTTGGACATGTGGAGAGATAGTAAGATGGAGATTTTAGAAAGGTGTATGGGAGGGATGTAGAAGGACCAAGTGGGAGAGCAGTGTGGAAGAGTACATGAGGAAGAGAAAGGTAAAAGGAAGAGGAGAGTTTGACCAAGTAAGGATGGAGTGTTGCAACAGGGATAACTGGGTACTTCTGCCATGGACATCCCCTTGGGGAGGGAGTGAGGCATCAGAGCTATACAGTAGATAGATAGGTTAAGCAAATACTAATATCTACCAATACAGGACTAATTCAGATACTAGTACAGTAAACTATAAAGATATGGCATTTTTAAATTATGCAAACTTTAACAGTGTTATTCTCTGTTTTTGTTAATTGTCTCGAACATTGTTGTTCCATTCAACGCCTCAATTTTTCATTACATCGTAAATAATTGAGGCTTCCCTGTACAGTACACATTACTAAGAAACAATTTTCTAGTATGTATGATTGTTTGGTGCTATTATTGTTTAGAAATTAATAGAATTTTATAGGAAATCAGTACCAGGCTTGTGTCTGGATGGAAAGATATTTTTCTATTGATTACATGTCGGAGTGTCATTGCATTTAGAGGAGAAAACTTATCACTACACTCAAGGGTCGTTAATGCATAGAGTGAGTGAGACAACTTTTATGTTAGCTATTAACTTTCATCATATGATGCTGCCGACTCCTTTGTATAATTCCTATGAGTATATGTCAGGAAACATCTGGTATCTCAATCTTTTGTTAAATCTGGAGAAAAATTGTCCAGATTTTAGTTGGACTGATTACCAAATATTACCCCATTTACTGTCCTTTGATTATTGTTGGTGCCTTGCTCACACCTGTTGTACTTTACTGAACTTGGCTGTTTTCATACCGGTAACTTATAGTTTACTAAAGTTGGAATTGCTTTGTTCACACCTGTTATTCTGTACAAAAGTTGGAATGAACTAAGATTCATGATGTCCTCTGAAGTATTATAAACAACAGTATCTAAACAAGTAACATAGTGTTGAGTGATAACAGTGGTTACAGAAGAGAAAGCTATCAGAAGTACAGTATGTTGGCTAACATGGCTGTTTTGGTAGTACAGTCACTACAGTATACTGTATAGTGTTAAATGCACTGAAGTATGGAATGTCAATGTTTTATGAACCCATAAAGTGCTGTGTTATGTGTATGGACACTCATGGTCACGCCCAATGCTTGCAGATAGGTTTGTTGTAGTTCCCCAGCCTGTCTGTCCGCGCAGTCCCGAGTCTGGTTGACAGAAGCCGTGCAGATGCTTGGACCCCCAAAAGGGAGTCAGGGAGATAGATAGGTTGATAAAATTACATACTGTACTCTTATTTAAGAAGTCAGCCAGCCATAAATACTGTAGTTACCTCATAAATGCATAAAAGAATATATAAAAGTAAATGATACTTGTAGATTTTCCAAAGAATATTATAGCTGTACTCAACATACAGTGTATCCCAGGTTCCTCTAGTGTACTTATGAAAAGTACAGTATTCCCAACACATGCCTATATACTTCATATACAGTACTTTAATTTGTAAAACAATTCCTTGTGCAATAAAATTTATGGATCTGGTCCCACAATATCACTGACAAATTAAAAGCACTTGCAATGTCCATTTTACCAGATAATGGACATTGTGAGTGTTTTTATAGGCATTAGCTTCATTATTTACAAAAACAAGAATATATAGTATATGCCCCTTCACCCCTCCCCCTCCTAATGCCTGGCATTGGCCGTGACACGGTTGAATATTATTCTATGCTTTACGGGTTAAGAAGTGTTCATTCTGAGCATTTGGACTTGCTTATTGTGTATGAAAATGCTTCAAGCTCCAAATAGAAGAAATAAAGGAATTTACTGAGGTGGGCCATGTAGCCTACCCAGGTTATGGGAGGGCACAGCCTTTTGCATCCTCTTTACATGTAGGGTGAGCGCAACACAAGCCTTATCAAAGTTGTTGTAAAAGATTTTGATGTTGATAATGGATTCTTTCAATAAGAATATGGTCTCGTACTAATTACAGAAATACTGTACTGTATTAAAGTCGTCAGGAGGTGAGTAAGAAGTACAGGTCTATGATTTTGACGACTTGGAATATACTGACATCTCCAAACCATACTATGGTACAATATAGGTGCTGTACTTTTATATTGACATGTTCTCAGCAGGAAGGCAAAAATGTTACCAACAGACACTGAAGTGTAGCCGAAGTGTCAAGTAATTTTAATACATGTATATAGACACAGTTGTTTTTAGTTTTCACCCTGGCTTCTTCCACACCCCGCTGATCGTGATGCTTTTCCATATGTCTGAAATCCTCTTCCTTTGCATTAGAACTTTTAATGCTCGTCCACACTATTGAAGAGTGCCTTGCGGGCAAAGATGTGTGGACGGACATTTACTCTTTGAGCCATCTCTACTGTCACTCCTCAGCTGTGTATACAGGCAGCTCTAAAAAAGACTTCTGTTTGTGGCTTGACCACGCTAGAGTCGCCCATGGCTTCTTGATGGAGGTGGGTGTACACCTGATGTCAGTGCTGTCGGGTTCGGGTCCAGCATCTACACCTCAGCCCTGTCCACACAATCTGGCACAGTCCGCTGAGTATATTACTCTCTCTATCAGATGAAGCAGGCTCCTCACTCGTATTCGCCACCCACTCAACTGCAGTGCCACGACCTTCTAGAACTGTTCTAGAAGGCCGTGGCAGTGCTCGATAAGGACGGAAATGCTAAAACGCATGAGGTGTGGGAAAGAGAACCTTTGTGATGTGCTAAGTTTTGTTTGTTGAGGGCAGTTTGTTGGTCGTGATCAACGACCACTTGGCCTGTCACCGTTGGGTTACGTAAGGAGGCGGGTGAAGAGGGGGAAATAATCGGCAGCAGGGCACGATATGGCTTTAAAAGATGGCTGAATTTACAAAAAGATTGACTCTACCATGAACTCAAGGAACGGGAACCAGTAGGAGTAGGCAGACCCAGCCAATTTCCACCTGGTGACGATTCCAGAACAACCTTTTTTAGATCAACACCCAACGGTTGAAGCTAAACAGCTGGGAAGGATCCGAAGGACGTTACGAAGTGCATTGAGCGAATATGTGAATATGAAAATATTGCGATCTTCAGTGATGAAAATAGTAATAAAACGAAATATTTGCTTATAATTACATAACTACACATAACAAATCAGCCAGATGAAGTGATGAAACAAAGGTAGGTCTATAGGTTAAAAGTTGTTGATCTACCGTATTTTCATCACTAATTAATTTTTTATACTTATGGATAGTTTTGTAATTATGAGCAAATTGTTTGGCTTCCTATATCCAAATGTAGTTAGCACTACTTCGCCTGCTGATATTTACAGCTGCTCTAGGGCGCCGACCATCTGCAACCTCGTTTGAACTGCCAATCACAATCGACTTACTTCACGCTGCATTGAACAGCCAATCATCATCACATATGTTTCAAAGACAGTGTTTATCTCAACGTTTCTACTCTTATTTGTATAATACTATGTTCTCAAGTGTTACATTGTTGTTTTTTAAACCTTTTCAATTAGCTTTAGCACATCATCACTTGCGAATCGTGAAGTATACAACTTTTCTAAGGCCCCGACCTCCCTTCACCGCGTTTGAACTACCAACCACAATCGAGCAACCTTTCTCTCGTTCGAACAGCCAATCACTATCAAGTATTTCAAAGGTGGTGTATACCTACGCCCTTCCCGCTACCAATGGGTGCCTGCCATTTCAAAGCTCAGACTTCCCCATGACTTGTGACGGGTGTGAACGCTCTTTTCTCGACGTTATTACCGATTTTCGGAAAAAGGATGACCGTGTACTTAGTCTGAAAAGTTACGGTCCTTGACTCCTGAGTGTGACAGTAATAAAGTGTACTTTTAGAAACGATCGACCTGCAGTACATCCAGGTGTAACGGAAGGAAAACAAACAAAAAGTATGAGTTTTTTCAAGCAGTGTATGTAAAGAACCTGGATAGAAAATTTGAAAGTGCCCCCTCATATGCTGTTAATGTTTATGCAGGTATTTATACACAAATTCTCTCGGATTTACTATGAAAAACAACTTGCAGGTCTGCTGAAGCCTGGAAAGTTTTGTTGTTATGATGTCTGGGTTCACTGGAGTCTGGAAGGAACACCAGAAACCAATTGGTGGACCCGGGGCAATTGTAGAGATTGATGAAAGTAAATTTGGATATGGGAAGTACAATCGTGGTCAATTACTGGAAGTTGTCTGGTATTTCGGTGGTATCGAGCGAGATAGCCGAGTAAGAAACAGTGAAGACAAGAGACTTTGATACCCTTATTCCACTCTTCCAAAAGTACATTTTGCCAGGAACCAAAATTTTCTCACAGTGACTGCTGTAAGAGACAAAGAGCATAGATAAATATATTCTAGGCTCTTTGGGTTACGAACACGTGACAGTCACACAGTTAGCCACAGCCAAACTTTTGTTCATCCTGTTACTGGTGTACGCACTAACAACATCGAAAGACTGTGGAAGGATCGTGGGTGTTACGCAGTGGCTTCACGAATAGCATAACCAAGGCCAATTGATTATAATTTAATTGGCATTGATTATAGAGAATGTTATTTTGCTCGTTATCTCTTCTGCAACGTGCACCCCGACCACAACACCATCCTTCATCATTTCCTGAAGGTTGTAGTGCATGTGTTCCCACTACCTCAGTAGCGGCGCTGGTAAGTTTACATTTCATTTTGATATCCCTAGGGCTAGGTTTCCTTATCACACGTTTGGAATTTAAAAATGGCCTAAATTTGCACGTTTTTACACAGGGACTGTTTTTATTTCATGGAAACTTCAAGAAACCTGGGGGGGGGGTTAAACCCCCCCAAACATCACTATTTTGTAGTTTCTACAGAATCCAGGTTGAAACGTGCAAATATTGGCCGTGTTCTAATACCACACTTGTAATACGAGAAAGTGATCAACTCTTCCTTATTTATTCATTTGCAGGTACACCATCGTATGGTTGTTTTGTATAAGTAGTATGTAATTTATCATAATAATATGTCAATTGATCCTAACTGAAATGTTAATAGTTCTCTAGATTGTATCGTAAATGCTTATACGATTGCCTTTTACTTAGGTTAGAACATAATTGTTGTGAAAAACATAAATTTGGTAACCCTCTTTACATATAAGTATATTTTGTAAAACTTTAAGTGGTCCAACAGCTTGATTTTCTTACATTGCACGAGTATTAGTCGTGCAATGAGGAAGACTTTCGACAGGGCAGATCCACTTTCACTAATATAAGTGATCATGAACTGATAAGGATATACAAACTTCCCCGGCACTAAATGATTGCTATAATAAGGGCTACCTAAGTCAACCATAGTATTAACACTGAATTACTGTTGAAAAAATAGTAAAAGCAGCTAAATTTTCAAGCCATAAATATCGGTAGCTCAATACTACAGTTTAAGGACCCTGTGATCGTGTATGAAAATAGGAGCATTCTGATTCCTCCTGACCATACCACGAAACGAGCTCCTTCCCTATAGGTGTGTGTGTTTCTTGGCAATATTTGAAGGACTCGCTTATCTCCAATTTTCTGACTACATCACAGGGTCCCTTAAGAATGTAGAGGAAAAATTAGCAAAGTATCGGAATTGTCAAACTATCGATGAAACTTTTGTAACTCAATATTATGAGGAATTAACGGGGTGAAATTAGCAATAATTGCTTATTTTTCAAATTATCGGTTAATCTTCCATAACTAAATTTTTTGAGGATAGAAATCAATAAACATATTCATAAGCATTTACTGTTTTCACAATAGATAACATTTAGCAATGAAATAATAATTTTGATTTTCTAGAAAACATTTTGCAGAGTGAGAAAAATATGAATGAATAAATATATATGTAAATGAATTATCAAGTAATTTAAAACTTAAATATATACTGCACATAAATAAATAATTCTAAATAAATATATTTACATATATACAGGAAGATCCACCAAAGTGTTCCATACTTTATCTATCTATCTATCTATCTATTTATCTATCGTAGGAAGTTGATGACTAAAGGCAAAAAATGTCCTTACCTATAAAATGAGAAAAGAATATAAAAGTTCCTCTTCCGTTCGATATGTCCAGGAGAGGGGTGAGACAAAGTACTCTAGCTTATTTAAGTATTTTCTACATAAGAGAAGTAGTGTAATGTATTTCACAATCTATAGACGCTAATGGGTTTGTACTACTTAAGGGGTTGTCATAACTATTTGTTTAGGGCATATAAATAAACATAATAATATGAATTAGATACACTTATACATACTGTAACCCCCTTGGGGTATACATGGGGGCTACCAATACCTCCCCAGTATCCCTGATTGTAGTAAAAGACAACTAAATGGGACTTTCACTTCTCCAACCGTCCCTTATTTTTTCATCTGTTACCTTTTGTGCTTACTATCCCATCTCTCAATCTCCTTCTTCCTCGGGCGCTATATGATCTCGCTGTTGCGGCGCTTAATATCAACAAATCAATCATTCAATACTTACAGTAAGTACATGACTTTTAACAGACGTTTTCACAGTTAGGACACACTTATGTAATCGTACTCCAACAATCAACGGCATTGAATTAATTTAACACGCTTAGTGGGTTAACAATGTACTCTATACAATTATGTTCTATCATGTGTTTTGTTTTCGTAGAAGAATACACTAGTCACGACATAATTGATCATTTTTGGTGTTCTCCAGGATCCAGTCGAGGTAGGTTGACACTCTAGTGTAGGCTCCGGGGGAGTTGGGGTCACCGCACCCAGATCCAAAGGAAGTGATGCCCACCAAGGTGTGTCGACCATCCTCCTGGGCCACAGTCAGAGGCCCCCCGGAGTCCCCCAGGCAGGTATCCTTGCCGCCCCCCTTATCTCCGGCACACAGCATCCACTTGGTCACTTTGACTGTGCCGATGTCTTTGCCGTCACATGTGGGGTCCCAAATGGGCAACGCAACCTCCTGCACCATGTCAGGCTGCTCCAGGGTGCTTGTGTTCATCACACCCCAGCCGTACGCCACGCCTGTCTCGCCCTCATAAGTGTCCTGGTTTGAAGGGAGGCACACGGCCCTAACCTGAGGATGCGAACTCAGGTCGAGCCGGGACGCCAGACGCATGATGCCAATGTCATGGTGGGGCTCGGAGGAATTGTAATGTTTGTGGATGATGATCTCAGCCACTTTTACTTTTCTGGTTACTCCCGGTATGTCATCATTCGTTGAGGCCTGATTATGGTCCCCAACACCTACCAATAAGACACTGGTCTTGTGTGGCTCCCCAGTGAACTGGTTGATGAGGCAGTGGGCGGCGGTGATGACGGCATTGTTGGTGATGATTGCGCCTCCACAGAAGTACGAGTCACTTACGTCCGGAATGCAGAGGCCCGCCAGCCAGGGGTATTTGTAGGGCGGCGTGGTTGTCAGGCCACCTACGATGCGTTTGTTGTTGGCCTTCCCGCAGGAACACTTCTCTGAGGAGGGTGAAAATTATTGTTAGGATTCCTCTAGCTTTTCTAAAGGGCCTATAACTTTAACACCTACGGCATACGGTCCATCATCTTCTAATATAGGGGCAATCAGAGAAGAGTAGATTACACGGAATGGCAATGGGAGAGATGAAAACAAAATCGTGTTGAGTCAGGGTGAAAAATCTCGCCTGCACATCCTATATATACAGTAGGTCTGGTCCTGTCTGACTTCTCTTGTATTCCTTTGAACTACTCTGGGCCAACTCACTCACCGGCACCGGGAATACAGCAGGAGCATTTTTTCCCTTTACACCAGTTTCTCTCCACCTTGCCACTCTTGCACACCCTAGTCTTGCCCTTGAAGCAGAAGCCGCCCCTCTCCGTACACTCCGGCTTCTTGGTGCACCGTCTGTGGTCTGTGGGGTTGAACACATGGCAGCTATTAAATCCACTGTGGGTGAAAGAAACTGATAGACTCTATACCTCAGGGTCCAGGAAATGCTACCGATTCATCCAACCTATGCCACGAAGTTTAACTTGTTTAAGTAGAATTTTTGCAAGAATCGTGGTCGTTCTTTTGTTATTTTGGTCAAATGCTTATCAACTTCGTAGTGGTCAATATGGAATTACTGTACTAGGTTCTCTTAGAATGTCTTGCAAATTTCAATAAGTTAAAACAAGTGAACCAAACTTTGTAATGAATGTAGTGGTGGTTGATAATAGTCAAGAGTTGATATACATGCAAAAGGGGACAAGAGCTGCTTGGTGTGCGGAATTGATTATGTGAAATTATAGAGAAAATAAAAGCAAGACACTCGACGTAAGAAAATGTACACGTGCGGCCCAATGATGTCAAATTATATAGAGAGAAGAAAGCAGAGACACTCGGCATAACAAGAAATATTAATGTACACGTGTAGCCCCGGGAGTCGGGTTTACCTTATCAAATGGTCGAGTCACACCATATAATTACCACACTATTTTGGGAACCCAGGTGTGACCGATGATATTAATATATCTGGACTTGCTTGCAGACAGTTTGAGCGTAATGGTCCAGGCTCAGGGGAAGTGTAGGTAGGTGTCTGTCTCACTGTGGTAGTTTTCACAATGGGGGAAGTACAGTGTTTGTTGGTAGATATAGAGCAAATAATTCTTCCAAGCTATTCCAAGCAACAGACCACCATTACTTTTGTTCGTTTGGTCCTGTTTCCTGGTATACTTTGGAGGATTCAAGGCATTGTAATGTACCAAAAGTATACTATTCCCATAGAAAAAGGATGGAGTATTATTACACCTTAGCACATTTTGGCGGGTCGGGAGGAGGCTTCTGCATTGTTACCTCTTTCCCTTTAAGTGAAAATGAATAACGCAAGACGTCTGATTTAACTTAACCCGGCTGAACCACCCCACGGCATCGTTAACACCACCGATAAAAATTCTTGCATACGATGGCATGCCCCACAAGCTCACCTCTAAGGCAGGAGGTACAATACAAGATCGAATTTATGGTTCTTTAATGACCAGATGTTTTCATTATAATTAATTCTGAGCACTATTTTCTTTATTTTTCCTTGCACATCAAAGAAAGATTTTCATTTTGGAAATTGAAGTACAAATGAATACTCAAACTAGATGACGAAACAAATTCCCTCTTAGTAACACTGTGATAATTTGTTTCCTGGTAGTCATAGTTTGGATGATTCACTAGACCTACAATTTAACAAAAAGAGGTTTACTCTCCTTAAAACTCACCTCCGAGGCAACAGGTGCATGAGTCCCCCTGGCAGTACTTGTTGACTAGGACGGTGTTGCAGTTGGTGTTATGACTGGCTTGACACCGACCCCCTCGCCTCTCACACTTGCGTTGTCCATTGGTGAGGCAGACGTCCCTGGGAGTGATCCGCTTGAGTTTGTTGACGAGTCCAGGCCATGTCAACCTCTTGCGTTCTGGTCGAGGGGATGATTATTATATAGTAGCAGCAGGGAGGGGGTCGACAGAAGAAGGAATGTGCTGGCGGATGGAGAGGGTCGTGGTATAGGGTAAATAAAGGTGATGGTGGTAAAAATAAGAGTGGTTGGTGGTAAAAATAGGGTGGATTGGTGATGGCAGTGATAGTCGTCGTCGTAAACATAGTAGTAGTAGTAGTAGTAGTAGTAGTAGTAGTAGTAGTAGTAATAGTAGTTGTAGTAGTAGTAGGGAGAGATGGTTGTGGTTGGTGGTGCTGGTGGTGGTAGTAATAATAATAATAATAATAATAATAGGGATGGTATAGTTAATAGTGGTGGGGACGTAATGGTCAGCTTTTGTGCTCCAGTGATTCAGACCAAGAGTGATGATTCATATTTGCTTCAACTGAATTCAAAGTGTTTGGTGTTCGTACGCTTCAGAGTCAGTGGGAACCGTTCAGTCAGTCTGTCGAATCTTGACAAACGAACCTGAGACAGCAGCTAAATGGTCTAGTCTAGGTATACATTAGAGCCTTGTCAGGTACTACTTAAGGGACCCTGTGATGCAGTCAGAAAAATGGAGGTAAATGAGTCCTTCAAATATTGCCACGAAACACCACCTATATGAAAGGAGCTTGTTTCGTGTCATGGTCAGGAGGAATCAGAAGTCTCCAATTATCATACACGTTCACAGGTTCCTTAACAATATGGATAGTTATTTCAGGCTGGGTAAATCTGAAGGCTATTGATTCCTACAAACTATACTTGGAAACAGATTATAGTGCCCACGTTTAAGTTTAAGAGTAAGAAGAGATTTGTTTTTTAACATAATTTGGAGGAATCGACAGCCCTCTTATTCACTAACGAGACTTATTACATCCTTCAAACGGGATCAAAATATTTATCATGTTGTGTGTTAATATCAGATAATTTTGTACACATGATACAACTCCCCTTCAAGTTATGTGTCAAGGGAGTGTGGTTAATTATATCTTAAAGGGAGATTCTTTTGTTGGTGAATTAGAAGGTATCTGAATCCTCCAAACTATGCAACGAAACAGATGCCCTATTAGTACCATTGATGGCGTCTATTTTCTGCCACAGTTAGGAGGAATCAGTAGCCTTCCAATTTGCCAACAAGACAGTCTCCTTAAGGGGCCCTATAATGTAGTAAGAAAATTGGATATCAGCGAGTCCTTCAAACATTACCACGAAACACCACCTATATGAAAGGAGCTTGTTTCGTGGCATAATCAAGAGAAATTAGAAGCCTCCTATTCTCATACACGATTACAGGGTCCTTAACCACATAGTGAAGTGGGTTGGTTCTTTTTCAACACCGCCATCGTTCAGTAAATTAGAGGCTTCTGATTCCTCCACACTGCCTCAAGCAACAATATCAGTTAATCCAATTTTGCCGATCTGCTTTTTACTTGGACAACTTAAGAGAAATCAGTAGCTTTCATACACCAAATTGTTACCCTCATACTTACCATAATAATAATAATATGCAATTATGCCCTTGAGAAAATATATATATGAATGAGCGGTAAGTGATAGTTATTTTGAAGTTGAAGTCATATTAGCATTGTAAAAGACAGATCACGGTGGAATATAATAATTGTCGGTTCGGCCAGAAGTTTATGTATAGGTGGTCAGAGGAGTGGAAATTATAGTTTAAACAGTGGAAATTATAGATAGAACAGTGACAATTATAGTTACAACAGTGGAAATTATAGATAGAACCATGTCACAGGATTTGTTGGATATGTTTTTTTGTGTTTGTTCTGTTTGTTCTGTTTGTGTGTGTTTGTTCTGTTTGTGTGTGTTTGTTTTGTTTGCATGTGTTTGTCCTGTTTGTTTTGTTTGTTTGTGTTTGTTCTGTTTGTGTGTGTTTGTTCTGTTTGTGTGTGTTTGTTCTGTTTGTGTGTGTTTGTTTTATTTGCATGTGTTTGTTCTGTTTATTTTGTTTGTGTGTGTTTGTTCTGTTTGTTTGTGTTTGTTCTGTTTGTGTGTGTTTGTTTTGTTTGTATGTGTTTGTTCTCTGATTACCCTTTATATAATCCTTCTCTTCACCACACCTCACACAGCACACATTATTTTCATTTTTCCATAGAACCGAACACCATAGCACATCTCACCACACCCTCCCACACACACCACATCACAACACAATACCACATCCCACTACAACACACCACACTCTACCACATCCCACTACCACATCCCACTACAACACACCACACTCTACCACAACACACCACACTCTACCACATCACACCACACTCTACCACATCACATCACAATACCACATCCCACTACAACACACCACACTCTACCACATCCCACTACAACACACCACACTCTACCACATCACACCACACTCAACCACATCACACCACACTCTACCACATCACACCACCCCACACTACAACACACCATACTTTACCACACCACATCACACTCTACAACACCACACCATATTTTACCACATCACACATTTCACCCCAGCCCATCCACACATCATCAATATATTAATTTTCGTGTCCCAAATGCATGCCTAGTTCCGCTAGCTAGTAGTACTGTTAGTTATGTGTGAGTATTTGTTTCTCTCTCTCTCTTTCTCTTACACACACACACACACACACTCTCTCTCTCTCTCTCTCTCTCTCTCTCTCTCTCTCTCTCTCTCTCTCTCTCTCTCTCTCTCTCTCTCTCTCTCTCTCTCTCTCTCTCTCTCTCTCTCTCTCTCTCTCTCTCTCTCTCTCTCTCCAGGCCTGCTCTGCGTAGAACTTGCAGGACTGGTTTCGTCTCTGCCAAAGTATCTATTATAAGCAGAAATAATCTTCTGGAAGGTGCAATACAAAACATCCCCTTTCCGGGTACAGAGGCTACATAGCTGAGACAGACTAGTATACTATATATAGGTAACGTGGATAGAGGTGGTCAGGCGGGTTCAAGTCAGGCATTGTATAATATACGATTGAGGTCAGTAGTTCATAGCTGTTGCGAGGATGAGGATTTCAAGCCGATGGACTCAGTAACCTATTGGGAAACTCTACACCCAAGCAAAGTTTTTCAGTTTGTTGTCAAGACTGGGGGAACTATTCAAACAAACAAATTCAGTAAACAACAATTATGGTATTTATTATGGAGGGGAGGTGGCCGAGTGGTTAGTGTTCTGGACTCGTAACCTATAGGTCGGGAGATCGATTCCTCTCAGGTGAGGGCCTGAGAATATTTACTATTCCGATTTGAGTTTCAGGCACTAATTATAAGGCCACCGAACGTCGTAAACACCTTCGCTGGTACCATAACAGCGACAGCATTTGCTAATTACCCTCACTTCCCTCCCTCTGTGGCTGGGTACCAGTTCGGAAGTCGTGACGTGTGTGTGTGTGTGTGAGTATCAGATGACCTGTGCCACGGAAACGGGCTTGATAAAGCCTATGTCCTGAATCGGAATCTATAAAAAAATAAAAAAACTATAATTGGAGGAAGCGTGTTCATCGAGGCATACAGCAGGAAGTTCTCTCTCTCTCGATAAGGAGGATATTAATTATGTTATCGGCAATTTGAAGGCTACTGATTCGTGATTCCTCCATTCGATGCTATTAAATAAAATCTCCTTTACTCAAATACTGAGATAGTTTGGTTCTTTGCATAAATTGGTGGAATTAATTATATATAACCATTGCACTACGTTTTATTGACAGACATAGTAGTATTATGTAATTTCAGTATTGCCTTTGAATCGTGGCTAGAAAGCTCGAAAAATTCACTGGACGTATATAGGAAGATCTCCTTTTGGTATCACTGCTCAGATAATACTATACTATTCTACAAAGAGACGATATGAAAACTGGACCTACAACAGTGTCCGTGCCTTACCACCAAATTTGTGTAACATATATTATAAAAGACTAGAAAATATAGTATTACCTCCTCATGAATCATACGTGACTTGGAGATTGTGGTTCCTACTTTGCCATAAGAAAACTTGGGAATGCAATATTATATCCGGTTTATGGCAAATTTCTCTGTCTGGTGGGAAGGTGAAGGTGTTTTTTTACCACCCACGCTGGCTTGGGTTGGAGATGTGTGTCGAGGTGAGGGTAGTAATCAAGGGGTGATCATACCAGACTCAAAAACACCTGTACACTGTCTGACAAATACTCAACCACACCTTCTCTCTGTCTGACAAATACTCAAGCACACCTTCTCTCTGTCTGCCGAGTACTCAGACACTCAAGCACACCTTCTCTCTGTCTGCCGAGTACTCAGACACTCAAGCACACCTTCTCTCTGCCTGCCAAGTATACTCAAACATACCTTATCTCTGTCTGCCAAGTACTCAAACACACTCTCTCTCTATCTGCCAAGTACTCAAACATTCAAACACACTTTCTCTCTGTCTGCCAAGCAAGTACTGTATGTGTGATGAGGCCTAGTGACGTCGGCTATTCTTGATGTTGGAGTGGACTTTGTTGAAATGAGATTAATTTTTGAGATGAAATGAATAATGAGATGAAAATAACAACCAGGTGCCTGTATTTCGATCAATTGCCAATAGCCTTGACACACACACACACACACGCACACACACACACACACACACACACACATTGAGAGACTTGTGACTGACGACGGACTGACCTGTAGTACAGCAGACACTACCGTCGGTGCAGAGGGAGGGTATGACGCGGCCCCTGCAGGAGAGGCGACTACGCTGACAGGTTCCCTGCAAAGAGTGGCACAGGGCACTCTGGTGGTGGTGGGGAGGGGGGAGGGGGGATTATTATTGACAAGTAAATACATTTATAACCAAATGCATAAATTAATCAAATAAAATTTACTGAAATCAATACGTTCATAAATAGATACGCGAATATATAGATTGATAACACGAGGAGAGAGAGAGAGAGAGAGAGAGAGAGAGAGAGAGAGAGAGAGAGAGAGAGAGAGTCGAGAATATAACCTTCAGGAATTGTACACCGTCATTACCATGAAGATCATATTGCTTGAAACCTGTCACACCCGGAACCTACAAACTGAGTTTCAGTGGAAATTGCAGTTCAGAAAACTTTTCTGTCCATCATGTTCGTTCGTCGTGTACCGGAGATAGTTTACCGTGGACGAACTGGAGGGTTACTGGTGCCTCCAAACTATGCAACAAAATACATTTCCTATTCCAATGCATTGGTATCGTCTGTATCGTAGCATATGTATGTAAGAAGAATCAGTAGCCCACAATAATTATTCTCCCACAGCAAATTACCCTTTTAGTAATTATTGAGAGTAGAAAGTATGTGGTGGACGATATAGAGCACTACGAATTCATCCAAACTACTACAAACCTGCCCAGGGGGGCTGACTTTATTCTTTGTGAAAATTAGCCATCCCCCAATAGGGCTAGAATAAAGATTGTTGTAGGATCTGGTCACTTTCTAGTGGATTTGACGAGATCTGTCCACATGGATTAAAAATCCACGTGAGGTGTACTGCAACCGGAGGCTCTTTTTTTTTTTTCACTGCTGTTTGGACCGCCAGTACACAGGGGTGCATTTCCCTTTGCATTGCAGCAGTCTAAACTCCCTTCCCCTTATGGTCCCTTCAGGGCTGGTCTCATGGAAGGTACGGCCCACAATACTGGCTGTGGGATCAAAGACCTTCCCCCCAATCTCCCTGGCTGTCGGAGGTCCCCAGACTCCCTGGTCCAGTAAGCTCTGGTCCCATTTCTCTTGGATGTGCTTCGGTAGCCCAGGCATATAGGGCCATGCAGCCCCTCTTTTATTTTATTTTTATTTTTTCACCGCGACCAGAATGTACCAGGGTCTGTGGGGCAGGAGGCCACTCTGCCCCGGGAGAACATCAATAACAACAACAACTACTACTACAAAACAGAACCCTCCTACACGTATAATAATTGTGGTCTATGTTTCATGGCGTTCTTTGGAGGAATCTGTAGTCCTTCAATGCTAACACAAAATAATGATGACCTAATTAAGGGTGTAGTAGAGTGCTTGGCATATCTGGAGTAACAGATTCCTCCAAACTAATCCAAGAAACAGGCCACCATTATTGTTGTTCATCTGGTCTTGTGTCTTGATATTCTTTGGAGGAATCAAGGCGCTCCAATGTACCAAAAGTGTAGTACCCTATCCCCTTAAGTACCAATGTTTTTTTTTTTTTAATATAATAATAATAATAATAATTATTATTATTATAATAATAATTATTATCATTATCATTATCATTATTATTATTATTATTATTATTATTATTATTATTATTATTATTATTATTATTATTATTATTATTATTATTATTATACTAACCCTAAACGATTTCATTACACTAGTTACAGTCGCCAACGTCAACATTTTTCTCAGTCAGTTTTATTCCTCGTGACTGCTAAAGTTTGCCCCAAACTATGCTATGAAACGGATCTCCTATATGTATTCTGAGGTATAATTATAGTACGTAGCCTGTTTCCTGGAGTGATTTGGAGAATACAGTAACCCTTCAATCTGGCCACACGACAGTATTCCTTATCTTGCATCATGGCTAACTTACGCCCGTCTATTTTATTCGAGCAGGAAAACACACACACACACACTCTCTCTCTCTCTCTCTCTCTCTCTCTCTCTCTCTCTCTCTCTCTTCTCTCTCTCTCTCTCTCTCTCTCTCTCTCTCTCTCTCTCTCTCTCTAATATTCATTACCATTTTCACCCTCCAACAATTATATTACCTTATTATTCCCAGCATATCCATTACTCTCCACCATATCAAGGGGTCAGCGCCCCCCATAACCCAAGTGTACATACATACATATAACACGTACGACCTCTATATGTGACCTGGCTGGGCTGGGGCTGGAATTCATTACCATTTTCACTACCAACAATTATATTATCCTCCAATTCCCACCAACAATAACACACACCATAGCCCCACAAATCCCATTAATATTCACCACATCCATTAAGCATCTCACACCCTCACTGTTCCGAACCGAGGGAGGAAGGGGGAAGGGAAGTGGGAGGGAGTGTAGGTGGTGATGGAAGTGGGAGGGAGTGTAGGTGGTGATGGAAGTGGGAGGGAGTGTAGGTGGTGATGGAAGTGGGAGGGAGTGTAGTGGGTGATGGAAGTGGGAGGGAGTGTAGGGGGTGATGGAAGTGGGAGGGAGTGTAGGGGGTGATGGAAGTAGGAGGGAGTGTAGGTGGTGATGGAAGTGGGAGGGAGTGTTGTGTTGTGGTTGTGTTGGTCGAAGTGGTGGGTGGACAAGGCAGGGAGGGAGTGGGGGAGTGGGTGGTGGTGGTGATGGAGGTAGAGAGGGGTTAGGTGTTGTTATTGTTGGGGAGGAGGAGGAGGTGGAGGAAAGGTGGTGGTGGAGGAAAGGTGGTGGTGGAGGTAATTGATTGTTGACACACTTACGCTTGGCATCAGGAATTATACTATGGATGGATATTTGGGATGAAGAGAGAGAGAGAGAGAGAGAGAGAGAGAGAGAGAGAGAGAGAGAGAGAGAGAGAGCAGTATCGTGAAGGAAGACAGAGAGGGTGAGGTTAATAAGAAAAGGTACGGGAAGGAGATGAGGTGAGGAGAGGAAAATGAGTTGAACTGAGGAGAAAAATGAGAGAGTGAGGAAGGTGTAAGGCGGATGAGAGTGTAAGAGAAGTGAGGGAGATGTAACAACAATTTTTCTCTCTCTCTCTTTCTTTCTCTCTCTCTCTCTCTCTCTCTCTCTCTCTCTCTCTCTCTCTCTCTCTCTCTCTCTCTCTTATATATCCATTACTATTTTCATCCTCCAACAATTATATTACCTTACTATTCCAAGCATATCCATTACCTCTCTCTCTCTCTCTCTCTCTCTCTCTCTCTCTCTCTCTCTCTCTCTCTCTCTCTCTCTCACGAATTCTTGTCTCTTCTTCCGTGCCTCTCGTCATGACTCTTGCTTCACTCGGGCCTTTCCTTCCTTTTCTTTTCCCCAGCTTTCTCTTCTTACTCGCCAGGTATAATTTTTCTGTTACATTTTTTGTCTTCCTGAATAGTACCCTCCTCTTCCTCACTCCAGTCTTCCACGGTATTCTTGGGTCATGTGTGTGTGTATGTGTGTGTGTGTGTGTGTGTGTGTTTTTGGTGAATTGTAGGCTTCTGACTTTTGTTTCTTTCTGGCAATTTTTTACTTCAACAACCTCGGGACTGTAGAATGAAATTGCTCGCCTATGTTGATTAACATGAAAATATACTCGTGTATGATGATTGGAATGAAATAGATATGCTCGTGTATGTTATTTGGAATGAGAATATATGCTTGTGTATGTAATTTGGAATGAGAATATATGCTTGTGTATGTTATTTGAAATGAGAATATATGCTTGTGTATGTTATTTGGAATGAGAATATATGATCGCGAATGTTGAGTGGAATGAGATAAAGCTCGTGTATGTTGAGTGGAGTGTGTAGCAAAGCCGTGCATGCTGAGTGGAGGTAGTGAAAAGGAGTAGGCTTTTAAGGGGGTAGTATTATTTTCGGTACATTAGAGAGCACCTTGATTCCTACAAAGTCTACCAGGAAACAGAGCCAGATGAACAAATATAATGGTGTCCTGTTTCTTGGGATAGTTTGGAGGAATCAGTTACTCCAGATTTACCAGATTTATAAGAGAGAGGAAGTGCACCGTTACTCCAAATGATTTATGCGACAGGTGTGTGACTCTTTTTGCACAGTCATCCACGAAAGTTCCCTCTCACCCACCACCAATAATAATGAAGATGTTTTGATGGTGTATAAGTGGGGTAATTATTTGTAAACGAATTCCTCCTAACTAGGCCAAGAAACAGACAGACACCCCCATTAGTAACACTGAGGTCATCTCTGTTTCCTGGCATAGTTTGGAGGAATCAGTAGCCTTTCAATTCACCAACACAAGAATCTCCCCTTAAAAGTGTTTCGTTCTCATCCCCAACACACACACACACACACACACACACACACACACACACACATGCAGTTACAATGATCTAAACAGCAGTGGTAAAGAAGAAGAGTAATTATTACTGTCAAACTGTACACAATAAATTACACAATACATCATGATAGTTTCAGATGGGCTTTCACTCGACCAACCTCTACTGATTGACCTTTTATATCACATGACAGACAGATTGCTGATTTGATTTTCTTTGCCCTCTGTTGTACAATGTGGTACCTTCCTTAAATGGGGGGAATAAACTGTGTGTGTGTGTGTGTGTGTTATCATCATGCTCTATAATCTGATACAGAGACAGACAGCCAAAAGGCGTGTCGTGTTATATGTAATATGCTTGTTCCTTCAAGGGTTTTTCAACAGCACACACCATGCACCAGTCCTTCCTGTTCAACCTATATTCTACTCACCCAAGTTATCATTTTCATAACGTGTACCTTAACCAGAGAGAATGTACACTCGAGCTCGTAAATTTCGCGACCACGTCCCCAAATGTTTATGTCATCTGAGCTGGTAACACTGTGTCATTGTAGGTGAAAGATTGTATCATGTCTCTCTACTATGTTCCACCTACTCTGATTCCTCCCCAAATAAATGTTACCAGCTCAAATGGCATAAGTAAGTGGTCGCGAATTTACGAGCTCGGGTGTACTGGTGACATACATACATACATACTTACACACACACTTGCATACTTATATACATACTTGCATACATCTACAGTATACATACATCTATATCTGTCTATGTATGTATCTATCTATCTATCTATATACACTGTACTGGATATATTATATTGCTCATACCAGGGGAAGACAAAAGAAACTGAATACCTCATGACCAACACGGTGAAATTTTCAGAAAGACAATCACACATGCACACATTCTCTTCTTTCTGTGTGTTTTCGTTTTTCAGAAAGACAATCACGCATGCACACATTCTCTTCTTTCTGTGTGTATTCGTTTTTCTTTCTCTTTGTGTGTGTTCTCCTTTTTGTGTGTTAAATCGGTGTGTGGAACTCGTTTGTACTGATGCGAGGGAGGAGGGAGGGAAAACTGTGACACGTGTCTGGCCTCACACGGTGGCTATGTTTATCACTTGCACGTGTGTGTGTTTTTGCATCGAAATATAATTAACAAAACATCTTGTTATTATTAAACCTCAAGATTTTTGCATCTGTCTGCCGGAAATTTGCTAGATATACAAACAGATAAACAGACAGACAGACAGAGAATATTAAAATTATAACGAGAGCAAGTGAAGTGAGAGGTTTTCCCTTGCATGTCTCAGTATTTGCATCCGGATCAATGACCTGATTTGGAGTTACGGACACAGGAAGTCGATCGATTCTCAGTTACTGTAAAAAAGTTAATTATAATCACGTATTATCGATTTGTAACAAACTCCTTTCAAGGGTCCCACTCTGTGATGTAGTCAGATAATTGGAGGTAGATGAATCCTTCAAATATTACCACGAAACACCACCTATATGGAAGGAGCCTGTTTCGTGGTATAGTCAGGAGAAATCAGAAGCATCCAGCTATCATACACGATCACATGCAGGCTCCTCAATCACGTAAACAGAGGAAAAGAAAAAGTGTTCTATAAATTACAAGGCCCCACCCTGCAGTTACCCATCCACGGCTGCATGTAGGGTTGATTAGTGATACATATGATA
This sequence comes from Petrolisthes cinctipes, assembly GCA_033782935.1. Classification (NCBI taxonomy): domain Eukaryota; kingdom Metazoa; phylum Arthropoda; class Malacostraca; order Decapoda; family Porcellanidae; genus Petrolisthes; species Petrolisthes cinctipes. The sequence continues at coordinate 46,708 of JAWQEG010004025.1, read as the reverse complement.
ACTTTGATAATAACGTATAGCAAAGTGTTGTAGTGAGGCTTCATTGATACATAAAGTTTATCGTAATTATAATCATTAGGACCTAAGAATGTAATGTAGGATTAAAGAATTCATGGATTCCCTCCACCACCAGTTGCCAAAAATAAGAGAAATCATTGGAATAAATAGAGATAAATATAAAAAAGTCAAATTCAATTTAGGATTAAAGATTACTGTTTCTCTCTATTTGCAAAACGAAGAAAAAAAAAAAGAATATGAATTAATATGAGGCAAACTCAATATAGGATTTAAGATTGCTGTTGCTCCCCCCAGGTGCAAAAAGAAATAGAAATCAATAGAATAAATAACGATAAATAAGAATAATTATAAGATATAAAAAAGAGTCAAAACCAATGGACACCTAAATATTATTGATTCTCTCCAGTTGCAAAAAGCAGAAGAAATCAATAAAGGCAAATCAGAAAGCGTCAAAATTAATAATCTAATGTAACTCGTTTCTTGTCACGGTTAAAAAGAATAAGTGGTGTTCAATTCCAGGGAGAAAATTGCATCCTTCTCGAGTGACACAACATTCAGGGGATAGTACTGTAGATTTTTGAGTGCATATCTTGGATCCTCCAAAGTATGCCAGGAAACAGGACCAGGTTAACAAAAATAATGGTGGTCTGTTGCATGGAGTAGTTTGGGGATATCAGTAGCTCCAGATTTAAGCTACCAACACTGTACTTCCCCCTTAAGGAGCCTGTGATCGTGTGTGAGAATTGGAGGCTGCTGATTCCTCCTGACTATGCCACGAAACAAGCTACTATCATAGAGGTGGTGTATCGTGGCAATATTTGAAGGACTCATTTATATTCAATTTTCTGATTACATCACTGGGTCCCTTAATATTAGATTAAAACTGCTGGTCATATTTTATCATGTTAAGGAGTTATAATATTTTCTTTTAAGGCAGTAAATGTTTATATCTATATATATATATATATATCTTGGGTGGCTTAGAGGCTACAGATTCCTCCAAACGGTGCCAAGAAACACACGCTATACCTCAGTTTGTGTCAGTATTATGGCAGTGTTAGGAGGAATCAGTCGCCTCCCATTAGGCTATTCAGTGACGAGTTCCAATTCCTCTATGTAACCTTTTTCCTCCAGTACTGATTTCTCGAATGAGTTGCGGTTTTTTGAGAAATATTATTAATTCTGATAACAATGCTTTCTCAATTGTAAAAATAGTTCGTTCTCCATCTTTGAAAATGATGCACAGTACGAGTACAATTCCTGTAAAACGTGTATTCCTAAGCTCTGAAAAATAACACACATTATATTTGTTGCACTCTGCTAAGTCATATACATTTATCCAATCATAAAATTAAAGAATACAAGCCATATTTCCAACGCTCACAACCAAAATGTAATGCTGTGTTATTATTGTACGCAAACTTTACACACAGCCGTAAATTTGCTGTCAAAATTTCTTACCTACTTTTCCAAAACTATACCAGATGAATGAACCTTGGTGAACAAACATTTTAGTGACCGAGAAATATATATCGTTTCGTATAAAATTTTATTCAACGTTGTTACTGATCTAATACACTTGACTGTACCTTAGAACGGTTAAGTGGTAATAGATAATATTCCATAACATCCTGGCTCGATTGGAATAGAATAGAGGATTTAGGTACCTTTGACTGAGCGTCACTGCTTTAAGGACCATGTGATCGTGTATGAGACTTGGTGGCTTCTGATTCCTCCTGACTATGCCACGAAACAAGCTCCTTCAATATAGATGGTGTTTCGTGGCACTGTTTGAAGGACTCGCCAACCTCCAATTTTCTCACTACATCACGGGGTCCCTTAAGGGGAGATTCTCTAGTTGGTCGGTAAATTGGAAGGCTACTGTTTCCTCCAAACAATGACAGAAACAGACAGACGACCTTAATGTTACTTAATGGAGGATCTGTTTCGTGGCATAGTTTGGAGGAATCAGAGACCTTCCAATTCATCAACAATAGAATCTCCCCCTAATTAACTCCACCAACACCACATCAACGCTAATAAGAGATGCTAAGGATATACGATACACGGCACGGAAATATCACCCAAGTTATACATTCAGTGATGGGCAATAATATGATCCGGAACTCTGAACAGAAGTTGATAGAAACATTAGCTTATACTGTGTGTACTATGCAATCATGCGTGCAATAGTCCTGCATGCAACACCTTCGAATAATTCAGACTCGTAAATATATTTATGCGAAAATATAAAGCTCTTCGACAGTAAAATTGGTCCAAAAAAAGATTAGGGTGAAATTCTTTTGAGAGTAAATTGGTGGGCTACTAATTCCTCCAAACTATGTCACGAAACAGATCCCTCATTAAAGTAACATCAGGGTCGTCTGTTTCTTGGCATAGTTTGGGGGAATCACAGACCTTCCAATTCACCAACAAGAGAATATCACCTTAATTAAATCAAATGGCCCAGTTTTGCTCATGTGTTGCAGGGCTTTTGCTCGTGACTGTGCATCATAATTTACATACGAGTTGCCAGGCTCCTCCCCCACGTGTTTGACTCCAATGGCCGCAAATGATAGAGTGTGAGAATTATTGCTGGTCATAAAGTCAATGATGAGCCTGGGGGTAAGATATGATGAGTCCTCTTGCTGAGCGATAACCACAATTCACGTATGACATTATAGATTCATCAACAACATTACTTACTGACTGATTAACACGGAGACCATAACATTACCGTCACATTAACACGGAGACCATAACATTACCGTCACATTAACACGGACACCATAACATTACCGTCACATTAACACGAACACCATAACATTACCGTCACATTAACATGGACACCATAACATTACCGTCACATTAACACGGACACCATAACATTACCGTCACATTAACATGGACACCATAACATTACCGTCACATTAACATGGACACCATAACATTACCGTCACATTAACACGGAGACCATAAAATTACCGTCACATTAACACGGACACCATAACATTACCGTCACATTAACACGAACACCATAACATTACCGTCACATTAACATGGACACCATAACATTACCGTCACATTAACACGGACACCATAACATTACCGTCACATTAACACGGACACCATAACATTACCGTCACATTAACACGGAGACCATAACATTACCGTCACATTAACACGGACACCATAACATTACCGTCACATTAACACGAACACCATAAGATTACCGTCACATTAACATGGACACCATAACATTACCGTCACATTAACATGGACACCATAACATTACCGTCACATTAACATGGACACCATAACATTACCGTCACATTAACACGGACACCATAACATTACCGTCACATTAACATGGACACCATAACATTACCGTCACATTAACACGGACACCATAACATTACCGTCACATTAACACGGACACCATAACATTACCGTCACATTAACACGGACACCATAACATTACCGTCACATTAACATGGACACCATAACATTACCGTCACATTAACACGGACACCATAACATTACCGTCACATTAACACGGACACCATAACATTACCGTCACATTAACACGGACACCATAACATTACCATCACATTAACACGGACACCATAACATTACCGTCACATTAACACGGACACCATAACATTACCGTCACATTAACACGGACACCATAACATTACCGTCACATTAACACGGACACCATAACATTACCGTCACATTAACACGGACACCATAACATTACCGTCACATTAACACGGACACCATTAACATTACCGTCACATTAACACGGACACCACAACGTTACCATCAACATCATCACCACCACCACCACCATTGTCACCTCTCTCACCCTCACCTTAATAATATCACCACCACTGTCACCTCACCACCACCACCACCACCATTGTCCCCTCACTACCACCACCACCACCACCCCTACTCTCTCCATCATAGTCATATTATCACTACCACTGTCACCTCACCACAACAACAATATTATGCTGTACACAACCAGCTTTCACCTAGAGCCGGGAGAAGGAGGAGAAGGAGAAGGAGATGGTTATTAACATTATACAGCTGAGGGAGAGTTGAATAATTTCTTATACAATATTGTACACGAGGAATTATACTAGCCTATTCGGATGTATGGAGAGAGAGAGAGAGAGAGAGAGAGAGAGAGAGAGAGAGAGAGAGAGAGAGAGAGAGAATCGTAAATCAGCACACACACACACACAAATACAAATAAACAAAACTTACCCTGCGCAGCGCTGTGAGTGGCACGGGTCCCACACACAGCAACATCAACACCGCACCAGCTGCAGTAGTTACAACAGCACATACCGAGACCATTACGGGTAGTGGCAGAAGGAGTTACGTACAAGTCAGATCAGATCACACTTGGCCTAATTCTTGCTCATACAAATGAACGTCCTTGCTCAGTCCTTGCTTTGAGTTATCAGAGTGTAGTACGGTAGTTCTTGTGCAATTACCAAGTCATCTTTGCTCAAATATGTTAAGGGCCGCACTTGATCAAACATTAGACTTTCTTTTCTTCAATACAGATCGAACATTCAACTTTTTCCAAGCATAATCATAATAATAATTGATATTGCTCAAACATTAGATCGTACTAACAGTTAGTTCACTTGTTCAAATGATTATTAGATCATCCTTGTTCAGGTGGTACAATGTTTGCAGTAGGCTATCCCTTCTTGTTCACCAACCACAAGTTACTACGATACCACTGTACCTCCCGACCGACCGAGAGACAGACAGACACATAGACTGCTTGCACGTGTTGGTAGTGTGTAGGTAACTGAGTGTTGGTTGGTTGGTTAGGCTGGCTGGGTTCTCCTCTCCCTACTGACCGCTTCACTCACCGCTTCCACGATTTTCACACGCACCACACGCGCACGCACACACGCACGTCAAACCGGCCTGTCGACATCACTAGTGTGGGGGGTTAATAAAAATGTGTCAGAGAGAGAGAGAGAGAGAGAGAGAGAGAGAGAGAGAGAGAGCTGTATGGGGTGGGGTTGGAGGCACACTTTATGATTACCTCTCGGCAAACCTCACACACACACACACACACACACACACACACATACGTTGAAGCACTTACCTCAGTAGAAAAAGAAACAGAAAAAGAAGACTGAAAAATGATAGTTGGATTGTAAAATGACGGGATTAGTTCTCTCTCTCTCTCTCTCTCTCTCTCTCTCTCTCTCTCTCTCTCTCTCTCATACATATACTCTGACATAATACACTCACTTGCAGGCACACACCTTTTCCACCTTCTTCCCTATACTAATGACACTTTTTTACGAACTCCTTTCTTCAAACAATTCCCACGACCTCTCTTGTGCATTCCTTCTCAACTTAGTTTCTCCCTTCTTCACACTCTCTTCTCTGTTTGTCTTCTTTGAACCTTTAATTCCTTTCTTTATAATTCATTACATTCCTTCCTCCATGTACCCTCATTCCTTGATAGGCTACTCAGGGCATTCACTCCCTGCTCAATTAAACATTTCTCAACTTCTTCAGGAATTCTCTTCTTCCTTCCTTCCTCACTTACTCACCCACTTAGTTCTCCTGTCTACCAATATATTTTCTATCCCTCGCTAATCAAAGCACACATTATATTCAGCACATCATCCCACCCTTAATCACCTTTTCTCTGCTCACTTAGCCTACATTCCACTCACTCCTTCCTTCCACTATGCTCCCGTCTCCCACTTCTCACTGTTAAACTCACTCCCTTCAGAACACACAGTCCTCCCATTCTCCTCACAGGATCGTCCTACACTACCTCTATATTCATCCCCCTCGTTGACACTCACTACAACACGAAGACGTCCAGTTGGCACACACACGGAGAGATAGAGTGAGTGGGTCCCTTGGTGGTTGTATTGTGATGGTTCTAGTGTGGGGTATTTCCTGACACGACACTCCCTCTAACACGACCCACACACCTAACTACTGACTGTAAACACATGCCTCCCACCACCGTCAAGCTTCACAACACACTGATACTTGCTTCTTTCCCCTTTCTCTTCCCGTCACTCCTAACACACACAAACACACACACACACAAGAGAGAGAGAGAGAGAGAGAGAGATGCATACAAATGCATACACACACAACACACAAACCTCACAGAACACAGACACACACACAAACACACGCGTGGGACCCACACAAATGCATGCACACACAAACCACACAGAACACACACACACACACACACACACACATACACATACTACTCCTCTCCTGTCAGCTCTCTTTACAATAAGGTTTGACTAACACACACACACACACACACACACACACATTGATGCTGCCTTGCTTGCCTTTCTCCTTCCTTCGTTCTACTTGATCTTCCCACCTCTCTCTTACAAACTTTCACTTCTCGTCTACACTAGTTTCGTCCCCTTTAGAAATCCTGTTCCGAAATTAGTTACTCCTCCCGCTTCGTCTCCCAAAACTAAACTCTCTCTCTCTCTCTCTCTCTCTCTCTCTCTCTCTCTCTCTCTCTCTCTCTCTCTCTTTGTGTGTGTGTGTGAGTGGTGGGGCTGATCACTGATTTGTTTATGCACACTAAAAACACTCAATCTCATTTGCCTAAAAGTAGTAAATAAATAAATACTGCACATATATATATATACGGATCATAAATATTACAAGGACAAAATATACACACATGCAATGCAATTCTTGTTTACATTGGAGAACTTATAATATATACAACCTCTTGTTTACGGCTGGTTAGGCAGAGGCAAACACGAGAACAAATTAGCAACTTGTCTCTCTCTCTCTCATTGGGGTAATTTCTTTTTGTGATGTGGAAGGCTACTGTATTTTTTAGTTTCATTTTGAAGGGGAGGGCTACTGGTTACTCCAAACTATACCAGGAAACATATATACGACCCCAGTTTATTATTATTATTTCCTCCTTTTGAGTTGCGTTTACAAGTCAAGAACATCAACTCCTTCACATTTCATTGGCTCGAAGGGTAGGTCCTGCATCATAGACTAAATATCGTGTAAATGTTCATCAAACACTTAATTCAGACTGAGAGAGTTTCCTGTAGTTGTGATGTTAAAAGTGTTACAGTGAACTCGTAGTAAGAGAGTTTTTCAGTGTCGTGAGAATAGTAATATTATTAAATAAACTCTAACTGGATGAAGTTGATTATTAGGGGTGTGTACTGAAGGTGTTTTTTGCATTTTGTGTGTGTGTGTGTGTGTGTGTGTGTGTGTGTGTGTGTGTGTGTGTGTGTGTGTGTGTGTGTGTGTGTGTGTGTGTGTGTGTGTGTGTGTGTGTGTGTGTGTTCCCCAGACAAGAGAGGTTGATTATATGTATTTATGTGAATGCTTGTTAGTTTGCTTGTGTGTGGTTACTGCCCGTGTGTGTGTGTGTGTGTGTGTGTGTGTACGTACAACAACAGGTGGTGAAGACAACTTGCAGAATTTCAGCAACACGTGTCACACCTGCTCCCCACCACACCTGCATCCTATTATTACACTCTTCATATATATACACCTGTACCACACCTGCATGCTATATACATTCTTCATACACCTGTACCACACCTTCATCCTATTATTACACTCTTCATACACCTGTACCACACCTGCATATACACCTGTGTCTGTCATTACCAGTACTCTATTGTAAAAACTACCACACACATTCGTACACAACATTTATTGCACGCACATGCTCTCATCGTGTACACACAAACGAGCACGCACATACTCACAAACACATGCACACAATGACACAAACAATGGAACACACTCTCATAAACGCATGCACACAAACAAATGCGCACACACTCACAAACACATACACACAAACAAACTCTCACACACACACACACACACACACACACACACACACACACACACACACACACACACACACACACACACACACACACACAGATACAGGAGTCAGTAACCTTCAAAATCACTCCATATAAATCACTGTCTCCCTCAAATAGTTATAAAGCTCGAGGGGACTGAATCACAACAGCTTTTGGTATGAGAGATGCTGCATAGGCTTGAGTCAGTCGTATCTGTTTGATTAATTAAGGGGAGTAACCTATTATGGGAGATTGGAAGGCTACTGATTCCTCCAAACTATGCCAGGAAACAGAACCCCTCCATATGGAATTATACAGGGGATGTGTTTTATAGCTGAGTTTGGAGGCCTACATTGACTCCAAATTGAACATAAACGGTTGCTTTCATTATTAATTAAGGCCCCTGTGATCGTGTATGAGACTTGGTGGCTTCTGATCTCTCCTGACTATGCCACGATACAAGCTCCTTTAATATGGATGATGTTTCGTGGCAATGTTTGAAGGACTCACTCACCTCCAATTTTCTGACTATATCACGGGGTCCCTTAAGGTGGGAAGTGCAGTGTTGGTAAATCTAGAGCAAAAATAATTCCTCCAAACTATACCAAGCAACAGAACACCATTATTTTTGTTCATCTGCATGATCCTGTTTCCTGGCATAAAACTTTGGAGGAATCAAGGCACTCCAATGTACCAAAAAGCAATTACCACCTTTATGTGTAGAAAAGCATCATGTTGCCAGACCCAATGAATAACAAATTAAGGATGTAAACAAAATAACACATAAAACATATAAATTGACTCATAATGAAACAAAATATTTTAATTAAACCGACTGAATAATTATTGATAACACGCTACACATAAAGAACAAAACCCCAGTATGTATGTATGTATGTATATATGTATATTATGTATGTATGTATGTATGTATATATGTATGTATGTATGTATGTATGTATGTATGTATGTATAATAATGTTGTGAAGGCATTTGTTCCTACCTGTTGACGGCTGATATTACAACTGGTTTCTCTCAATTTAGGACATGCCGAAACCAAACTCATCCGGGGCAAGACAACGTTTCCGTATTTCGTGAAAATTTTGCAAAGAACGTGTCCACCCAGTGAGTATCGTTTGGAGAGCACTCAGACAGACAAACAGACAGACAGACAGACAGACAGACAGACAGACATTCAGACAAACATATAAACAGACAGACAGACAGACAAACATAAAAACAGACATACAGACAGACAGAGAAACACAGATACAAAGACACTGAAAGACATAAACAGACAGACATATAAACAGACAGACAGACAGACAGACAGAGAAACACAGATACAAAGACACTGAAAGACATAAACAGACAGACATATAAACAGACAGACAGACAGACAGACAGACAGATAGACATATAAATAGACAGACAGATAAACATATAAACAGACAGATAGACAGATAGACGGACAGACAGACAGACATATAGACAGACAAACAAACATATAAACAAACAGACAGACAAACATATAAACAGACAGATAGACAGATTGACCGACCGACCGACAGACAGACAGACAGACATATAAGCAGACATACAGACAGACTAACACAGACACTCACAGACAGACAGACAGACATACAGACAGACAAACACAGACAGACAGACAGACAAGCACAGACAGACAAGGTAGGGGAGGTGGCCGAGTGGTTAGTGTTCTGGACTCATAACCTAGAGGTCGGGAGATCGATTCCTCTCAGGTGAGGGCCTGAGAATATTTACTCTTCGGATTTGAGTTTCAGGCACTAACTATAAGGCCACTGAACGTCGTCAAACACATTCGCTGGTACCATAACAGCTGCAGTATTTGGGAATTACACTCATTTCCCTCCCTCTGTGGCTGGGTACCAGTTCGGAAGTCGTGACGTGTGTGTGTGTGTGTGTGAGTAGCAGTTGGCATGGGCCCCTGTAACGGGCTTGATGAAGCCTATGTCCAGTGTCCGAACATATATAAAAAAAAAAGACAGACAGACAGACAAATAAGTAGGCATACAGACAGATAGACAGACATATAAACAAACAGACAGACAGGACTCCATGCTGCATAGTCATTCACGAAAAAGAAATGGAGACGTTTGGCCTCCTTACCTCAACTTAACCTCAATATTCCTGTTTATAAAACACATTAAACCCACGAATGCAGAACACGAGGCAACAATTATGATCTCAGTCAGGTGCCAATTATGATATACCAACCTTCCTTGAATATTAAAGTGAAAATCTCATTATACATCACACGACATACCATAAAAGTGTAAGCCAGAGATGTCCGTCCATACAAATGCCAGCCAGATGTTTCAGAAGTGTTCGTGGAATAGTGGATGCGACTGTACAACGCCCTGGCTAACTAGTAGTTGGAGTGCAAGTGAAAATTTTTAACCTATATCCTCCCTGCTGGTTATCATAACACTAACAATTTAGTTCCAAGTTAAAACATAGTGGCGGTGGCTTTCGCTTCCTGGGGGCCTTTGTACTAGATTCTGTGTGTGTGTGTGTGTGTGTGTGTGTGTGTGTGTGTGTGTGTGTGTGTGTGTGTGTGTGTGTGTGTGTGTGTGTGTGTGTGTGTGTGTGTGTGTGTGTGTAAGGGATTGGAGTGTAGGGGGTCGAATGGTAAATGTATAGGGTCCTAGAAAGTGCAGTTGTGACAATAAGTAATGGGTTAGGAAGGGAGAGGGACGCAGAGAGGTATAGCGATAGAGGGTGAGAAATAGAGTCAGTTTGAAACGATTGCAAAAAGGCAAAGTTAGGCAGAGAGGAAAGAAGTGCAAGGGAAGAATGGTGAAGGACGGATATAGGAGGTCGATGTGACGAAGAGAGGCAGGGTGAGGCAAAGAGAATAGATCTGCAAGGGAAGAAAGGTTAAGGATGGAGATAGGAGGTGGATGTAAGGAAGGGAGGCAAGAAAGGACTGTGATAAAAACTGGTCAACTTGAAGTTCCACCCTTTTAGGTCATAGGGTAACGCAGCGTCAATATAGAATGCTCAGTCTGGTGTAGCTTCGAGTAACAACCTTGTCAGAGGTGCGGCTTCTTAATTAAAGAAAGAATTTGTTGGGGTGATACTGGTAAATACTGGAGTTCATCTGTTCTTTATGCTCCAACCTACAATAATTATACTGAAATTAACCATCTTTTATGTATTCACCAACCATGGTAGTAGATGCATTTCATATAGGTCTGTCCATCCTCCAGCCGGCGAATATGATATTGTTCTAAATATATCGACATGTGTAACAATTGAAGCTCCAGGAGGGCATTGCATCGTGTCTAAACCAGCAGGGGGCGGGGGAAGATCTCACTCGTTGAAAAATAAAAATACTAAAATATCCAACATGTGCGTGTGGTAGTCCCAGTTCTTGTTGCTGCTGAGTTAATTAGCAGGTTAGGCATACAGGATGTTGATTTCAACTTACACGCTCCTGAATACTATCTACTGTCCCACGAAACTGATCACCTACGAACAAATGCCGAGATATTCTGTTCTCTGGCACACGTATCCGGAAGCAGTAGCCTTTTGTTTTGTCAGACAGTGTCATATGTTGTACCCAGTTGTTCTCACTCCGTTTAGAGGAAGTGATGACCCAGTTAGTATGTAAAACTCTGGGTTGTATTGCAAGTAAAAAACGAATATCAGTTCCGCAACACTAAAACCATATTAATAGCCCTGTATTTCTTCTTGGGAGTTGGTTCGATGACATTACTTGATGGATTTGAGAATGAAAGAAAGCCGCTCTAATTCTGAAGGACCCTGTAGAAATAGGGAGAAGGTAAATATTATAGAGAAAGGTGGGACAGCAACAAGCACGACGATGGAAATATATAACACTTGATAAGAACTATATGCAGTACCACTATATACGAATAAGACAAACCCGATCATCACAATTACTCACTCCATCAATTGGTAAAAAAAAAAAAAAAAAAAAAAAAAATCAATAAAGTGAAAATAATGTATAAATAGATAAAACTGGACCCGAGCGAACAGGGTAAACATCCAACACCTTAAGCTGTGTAAATAAACTATCCAAGGTGCATGAGGTAAGGTTGAAGCACTCTCTTATAATATTGTGGTTGAGTTGTCATTTAGCGATGGCCATTATTTTGTTTTCTCCCGAGATATAGATTGTATATATATTTTTTTTACATTATATTTTTTGCTTGTTTATATTCCCTGCTGGTGGTCTGATAACTTTCGCTGATTTTTTTTGTTTGTGTCTCCAAGTTACGTTTACACATTGCATTACTTTTTTATATTGTTGCGTCCCAAGGCAGGCAATACTGTTTAACATAACTGGTTGTCGTAGTAATGTTACGTTTTCATTCATAATTGTTATTTAATTTTAGGTCGGACAGGAGTAAACTCATACTTTTCACTCTACTCAATGGGTTAATTTTATTCTTGTCTTATCTTCTCCAGTGTGTGTGTGTGTGTGTGTGTGTGAGAGAGAGAGAGAGAGAGAGAGAGAGAGAGAGAGAGAGAGAGAGAGAGAGAGAGAGAGAGAGAGAGAGAGAGAGAGAGAGAGAGAGAGAGAGAGAGAGAGAGAGAGAGAGAGAGAGAGGAGGAACAGGTTGTGGAGGTCAAAGTGTACGTACAGTAAGTTTCTAAAGTCATATCCATAACCACAAGAGGTCACTGTATGTCAAATGGCTTCTCTGTGGAGTTGTAATTCATTTTTCACACAACAAACATGGCTCTCGTGGGAACTCTAGACTACCATATCTTATACCACACCCCAGTCACGTAAAGATGCTGATAACTATATTTTATCCCTATGCAAGCCAAGCGAATAGTATATGACTTGTGGTGGCAGCAGAAGTAACTTTCGAATCTGACTGTACTATACTTATCTGTTCACACGCAACCTTCTGCACTCTCTCATGCGGAAGTATACACACACACACACACACACACACACACACACACACACACACACACACACACACACCAGACTTCATACACACACACACACACTTAAACCAACCTTCACACACACACACTCACACATAAACCAGACTTCACACACACACACACACACACACACACACACACACACACACACACACACACACACACACACACACACACACACACACACACACACACACACACACACACACACACACACACACACACACACACAAGCTAAATCTAGTGGGACCTTTCCATATTCAGTAGTTGTATTTTCGTAAGGGACATGAGACAGTGCAAATTTGGAGGCTACTGATTCCTCCAAACTGTTGTAGGGAACAAATAGCAACAATATGAAGCAAGGCAGTTTGTTTGGGGACACAGCTTGAAGGCAACAAGGGAGCAATGCACCTCCCCATCAAGTTTGCGACGAGTATCCATCAGGGCCCATGCAGCGAGGATGAAACTGATCACACTATACACTATCCCAGCTCGGCAAGCATCAAGACCAAGAGAATACTAGAGTCTATTGGTTTATTGGTCACTCTAGGGTAAGGTATAATATTTCGGTCGACTATCTGGGACGGAATTTCTGTGAAGTGCCCTACCTCCTACTTGACGGTTTGTTTACATTCAGGGTATCGATATCATTTTCATCTTCAGGCAGACACTCCTTCTCGCCGTCGTCAGCCCTCCATCACGAGTTATTCACATTCAAAGCATCTATATATATTTTTTCACATTCACTCTCTTTCATGTTCAGTGTCTCTCAGCGAACTGCCTGCCACTCGACCGAGACGGGATTAAGGGGGAAGTACAGTGTTGGTAAATCCAGAGCAAATGATTCCTCCAAACTATTCCAAGCAACAGAACACCATTCATTATTTTTGTTCATCTGGTCGTGTTTCCTAGCATACTTTGGAGGACTCAAGGCACTCTAATGTAGCAAAAGTGAATTACCCCCTTAATTCCTGTTTGGTACGTCCGTCTCCTATTTAATGGTTTGTATACATTCAGGGCACCTCTATAAATTCATCTTCAGTCTCATACAAACTGTCTTCCACTCCTCCCTATACCACTTCTCAACTTTCACTTCTACCACTGCCTTCATCATGCTTGTCCCCACCAGCCATGGACCTCTCTCTACCTCACATAATTCCCCAACTTCTATGTTTACCCTCAATCACCTTCTAATCTCCTTTTGTTTCCTTGTCCTCCTTAACTAAGTCTCCCCTTCCCCATTTACATTTTATTTATTTATTTATTTATTTATTTACTTATGTTCAGCCCGAAGTTCCACACAGTCAATTAATTCCCAGTGAAGTGTTTGCATTGGAAGTCATACCGAGGGACATTTGATTGGCTGCCGAACTAGCTTACATATATGTGGGTCAGTCAGCTGCTGTTGCGAATTTGGGTACTACTGCCTGCTTTCTCCCTATAAGCTATGTGATAAAAAGAATCCCCTACTTTTATAATGAAGTAGTAGTCTTCCAGTTAGCCCACAACAGATGACCCACTTAAGGGGAGATTCTCTTGTTGGTGAATTGGAAGGTCTCTGGTTCATCCAAACTATGCCTCGAAACAGATCCCCCGTTAGTACCATTGAAGGTGTCTGTTTCCTGGCATAGTTTGGAGATATCAAACACCTTCCAATTCACCAACAAAAGAACTCACCTTAAATATGATAGTGGATACGTAACGAGAAACACTTTTATGGCTGCCTCGGGCCCCTACATCTCCCCATGCCTGTCCACAGATCACTCAACTCAGAATATGGGTCTTATAGCTGCAAGTGTGTGTGTGTGTGTGTGTGTGTGTGTGTGTGTGTAATCTGGATACACCCACCTTTACCGCTAATGACTAAAGTTTGCAGGATGGTTCATGAATATTATCAGATTAAAATTTTATAGTCTAATAATTAAAAAAATAAGATTAGTTGTATACTGATTTCTTAAGGGGGCCTGTCGTGTTGTGAGTATACTTGAGGTTACTACTAGTGCTTTAATTCAGTGACACAACACTAACTACCTCGGCTCTGTTATACTTAGCCAACATATTTCCAGACACAGTTTGAACGAATCGGCAGTCTCTTATTCACTGATTGACACACATACACACACACACACACACACACACACACACACACACACACACACTCTCTCTCTCTCTCTCTCTCTCTCTCTCTCTCTCTCTCTCTCTCTCTCTCTCTCTCTCTCTATCTCTCTCATAACGGAGAAATGATTGATGGTTGGATTGAGTTATCCTGTTCACTGACCAGCAAACAAAACAAACACCAGTGATTACATAACGAGTAAAATAACAAGATAAAAGCTCAACGTTGCGTTCGTTAGCTAATTTACTAGATTATTATTGATTTAGGAAGGCTACCCAGGCAAATATATACAATACATTAATACTTAGTAAATTATTATGAGCGAGAGGGACAAGTAATGGTAAATGTATAAAAATGAAAATAATAAAAATAAAAATGATAATAATAATAATAATAATAATAATAATAATAATAATAATAATAATAATAATAATAATAATAATAATAATAATAATATTAATAATAATCCTGTGGCCTTATTATGCAAAAGTCTGGCCACAACAACTGATCAGATAAGAGTAGGAGAAATTCTGTTTCTGATTTATTTATTTCCATGCACAAAAACCCATTGTCATAAACACTACCTTTTTAGTTGTAAAAGAAAAATAATATTATAATTTTTGCTCGGATATCATATTACCTTTACCCCTTGAATGTTGTTGTTGTTGTTGTTGTTGTTGTTGATTTATTCTACATACAAACACACTGTTGTTGTTTTATTCCGATTACACACACACACACACACACAGTTGTTGTTTTATTACACACACACACACACACACAGTTGTTGTTTTATTCCGCTTACACACACACACACACACACACACACACACACACATTTGTTGTTTTATTACACACACACACACACACACACACATTAGTTGTTTTATTACACACACACACACACACACACACACACACACACACACACACACACACAAACACACACATTGTTGTTGTTATATTTCTGATTAATTCCAGGCGATTTAACTATGTCGAAAATACAACCACAGTCAATGATGCTTTAAAACATATCTCATATCAGCCTGGTTTCTTTTTATAGCTATTTCATCTTTTTACTCTACCCTTGACTTACTAAAGATGATTTATATAATTAGACTGAAGAGAAATGAGTGGCATAATGCTCCGGGAGGTTTAGGAATCCAAGATAGATACTGTCCATGTTTTGTAGCACAGAACATGGCAGGTTGTTGTCCCTTTGTGTCCTTCTGGCTATTCCCTTCACTCCTGCAGATACAGTTCCATCGTTAAACTTATTATATATATATACTCATGTCACCCCCGTATCTACTCAGCCTGCATCTTCCTTGTCTATCTGCTTCCATGCTACACTTTGTACTGCATTGATTAACTGACCTCAAACATAATATACTATACCTCTTCCCGGACCCTCAATACCTTAAAAAAAAAAAAAAAAAAAAAAAAATATATATTATATATATATATATTTAGAACCAGCACAGAGCACCAGCCACTCAGTAAGCCAGTCAGCCAGTCAGCCAGCCAGCCAGTCAGCCAGCCAGCCAGTCAGCCAGCCAGTAAGCCAGTCAGCCAGTCAGTAAGCCAGCCAGTCAGTAAGCCAGCCAGCCAGTAAGCCAGCCATCCAGTAAGCCAGCCAGTCAGTCAGTCAGTAAACCAGTCAGCCCAAACATAATAGTAATAATAATCTTCTTCAGTGTACAGTAGAGTCGGAGCAAAAAAAGTCCTGTCGCCTCACTCAGTGCTTATTGAAGGATATCTAACATGAAGTTTAATCATGGTATCAAATAACTTCATGATGGCCTTTAGCGGCAACGTTCCCCAGAGTGTTTGGGGCTTATACTAAAGGTAAATAAAAAACTTAAAAAAAAAAGAAGGAAACAAACAAATACATTTACCGTACAGACTTACAATATCCAGGGTGGGAAATGAACCAGTTTCTCCGGTTCTTCAGTTTACGACCCCTTAAAACTTATCATTCCACACCGAACCAAATTCATGACTTAGCAGATCTGGTGAGAGGACCTTAGCCACCCACTGTATGTACACCTGAGCTCGTAAATTCTCGACCACGTCCCCAAATGTTTATGTCATCTGAGCTGGTAACACTGTGTGGGGAAGGTGTTATTGTAGGTGAAAAATTGCATCATGTCGCTCTACTATGTTCCACCTACTGTGATTCCTCCTCAAATAAATGTTACCAGCTCACATGGCATAAACATCTAAGTATTGTACATACGTGGTCGCGAATTTACGAGCTCGGGTGTACAAGATCCCCAAATGGCAAAACTGTTAACTATTTTCCACTTTACGTACACACCTCAGCAGAAGATGGAAGAAAGATTTGGAGTTGTTTTAAGGCACTGGTGAAACTGCACACTCTCTCTACAGTATTATAAAAAGTGCAGAGGGGAGTAGCCTAGTAGGTATGCCAAGCTTTCTTCTGTGGTTTGTATACTTGTTGTTGTTGTTGTTGATTCTCGCGTTATATAAAAGATTTTCCATTCCTCTCTAGTCATCAGTTTATTCTTGCATACTCATTTGCTTTAAGCTGTGTGTGCAATTTAGGTCCATTGTGTGTCTATTTTTTGTGTGACTTACATACCATGATTTCTCTTCTTCACCTATTAGATAGTTCTCTCTCTCTCTCTCTCTCTCTCTCTCTCTCTCTCATACACACAAGTTCCTCACATGCATCTCATTCCTGTAACTTCACCATCAAGGCAGGGAAGAACTATACGGTGTTTTAATTGTATGTTTTAACTGTGTGACTCTCAGTGGATTCTCGCTAGTTAAATATAATGGCATTGGTCGGATTCAAGTTTTGGTGACAGTGTTAGTGATGGTGACAGTGTTAGTGATGGTGACAGTGTTAGTGATGGTGACAGTGTTAGTGATGGTGACAGTGTTAGTGATGGTGACAGTGTTAGTGATGGTGACAGTGTTAGTGATGGTGACAGTGTTAGTGATGGTGACAGTGTTAGTGATGGTGACAGTGTTAGTGATGGTGACAGTGTTAGTGATGGTGACAGTGTTAGTGATGGTGACAGTGTTAGTGAAGGAGGAGGCTGAAGACACCAGCCAAACAGGGCAGTACTCCTGGGGTGGACACTGGACTGGTGATAGGGAGGGTTGGAACTCCAGTTTCACCTGTCTGTCCACCTTTGCTGATCTTTTTCGTGTCTCACATACACTGAGAGTAGTCCAACATACTCCCAAAGACATAACTCTCTTCCTATTTTCACAATATAAAAAAACACACTACACACCACACCCTTTGTCCAAATTCATATCCACCCAAATTTAAATTATATTAAAAATTATGAGTAGAATTAAAAATCAAGCCTCGGAGGCCCCTGGGGATGGGCCAGTAAACTGCCCTCAGCCTGGACCCTTTGTTGACGACCCCCTGAGATGCACTGGACCATTGCCTCACTCACTCTTTATTAATGTTTGTAACATTCGTAGCCTTTCCTCCAACTTCTCATCTGTCGAACACCACCTCTTCTCTGCTAAACCTCATCTTCTCTTCCTCACTGAAACCCAAATCTCAGCATCAACCGACAGCAACCCCTACTCTGTCTCCTCTTACTTTCTCTATCCTCAGTTTCGTGCCAAAGGCGGCTGTTGCGTATACATACACAACGACCTCACTTGTTCTCGTGTTCCCAAACTTGGCTCTTGTGAATTCTCCACCCTCTGGCTTCGGCTCATTTGTTACTCTCAAAGTAAATACATCTGTGCTTTATATTTCTCTCTTAACCCTACTGACTATCCAAAATTCTTTGCCTATCTTACCTCAAAAGTGGAACACATACTATCCCATTCTCCTTTCTCAGAAATCTCCATGGTGAGTGTTAGTGATGGTGACAGTGTTAGTGATGGTGACAGTGTTAGTGATGGTGACTAGGATGATAATGGTTAGGAAGATGGATAATATTCAAGGAGGGTGACAGTGTATTTATTCTACTATAGGCATAATTAAGTCGAGCTGGCTGGTATATATATATATATATATATATATATATATATATATATATATATATATATATATATATATATATATATATATATATATATATATATATATATATATATATATATATATATATATATTTTCTCATTAACATCTCAGCCTGACTACCCCTCGTCAAATATGGTACAGTAGTGTTGTGTGTGCATGTTTTTTTTTTATTCCGAAAACAACAACAACAGCAAAAACAACAACAACAAGATATACCCCTCTAGTTTAGGTTAGGTTGTCCCTTGTACGTGAACAGAAGTGAACAGTAACGAGATGAGAAGAGAAAACGGAGTGTGGTTCCTGCTTGTAGGGAGAAACCATTTTATATAGCAACTAATTATGTCTGTTTATAAAATTCTGTCATAATAGTTAATCGTAGGTACAGTTGCGGCAAATAGTCCTTGACCAGTCAGTGATGGATAGCAGTGACCAACATAAGAGCGTCCGAAAACTCGAAACATTTATACCCATACTATCATCAGGCAGCTGACTGAAGCAACGAATCCACGTGTTCACAGTTCGAAACAGCTGGCCGCACCTTTCCATCACAGGCTGGTCAAGGACTATCTGCCGCGATTGTACCTGAGTCCTCCAAGCAGAGCCATGAAACACCATCCATAAAGAGTGTTTTAGTTTCGTGGCACAGTAAGGAGGAATCAAAAGCCTCCAATTTGCTAACAAGATAAAGACGAACCCTTGAATATTTCCTACAAGTATGAAGCCATAAAGTTAATGAAGTAAAGTACAATAAGGCAACTCATATAATTATTACTGTTTCACTCATCTTAACTTTATTTTTCTTGTAGTTACGTAATGCCAGATTATTTAAGCTATTGTGTGGGACAGACAGAACCTTTGATAAATACGGCACTACTACAGAAACAGAACAGACAAACAGAACACACAGACACAGCGAGACAGAAGGAAAGACAAACAGGCAGACAAACAGAGAGACAAACAGAGATGAAGCCAGCCACACACACACACACACACACACATAATCTCCCTGGACGTGGTGCTGTGTTGGGGTTTGGTACTAATGAGGGCTGGGGTTAATTAGTCCCGCTGAGCCAAACACAATTACGCGATCGGATTCCTGTGTTTTTGATGGTGCTCTTTATGAGGTAATTAACCATTCTTTCTGTAAGGCGTCTCACTCACCTCTCTCTAATTATGAAGACCCTTTGTGTTTAGTTCCTGGATTAGATGGATTTTTTATATTTGATATCGTCTATTCATTCTCCTGATGCTGCTTTGATTAAACACCTGATTTAATCTAGTGTAGAAAAATATATAATGGGGGATAGCAGTGTATAAGAGAATTATGGTAGTGTACAATAGAGTATAAGAGAACATAACAGTGCATCCAAGATATTATACTCCTTCGGTTGTTTTTCCTTTAGTCAAAACAGAATCCCTTGGAGTAACCCCGATGCAGGTTGAAAAGACGACACACTGCCATGGAAGGTGTTTGGTACTCGAGATGGGTGCTTATTTTCCTTTTTCGTATAGTTTGTCCTTGGCGTAGAAAAATATCGTCTGGAATTAGTCAATAAACGGAAGGAAAAATCGAATATATGAAATAGATATATAAATTTTTAGCCTCGTTATCCCAAACCCTCCCGGAGGTATTAATTTGCATTCTCTTAATATTCCGTCCTCACTCTTCCTCTGAACTTGTGAACATCCAGGCTATGTGTGTTTATTTAGTATTCATAGCAAGTATACGTGTGGGGTGGATGTGGGAGTGGGTGGGTTGGTAGGTAGATGCTTGTTGTTGAAGGGGTAGGTCCTGACTCAGTAGTGTCGTGGCCTTGAGGTAGTGAAGATGATAGTGGAGATGACAGGTATAATGGGTGGTTTGTTGTATGTACAGTCATGGTCAATAGTCCTGCAACACCTTCCAATGAGATAGCTTCGAAAAATGATCCGAAACTATAGCTATTGGTCTCTGCAATATTGGTTAATAAGATTCAATCAAATGGTTCGCTTTTATTTACCAGGTTGCAGGACTTTTGACCATGATTGTACAGTATAGGTGTGTACGAGTGACGTGTGTGTAGTGTGGTGTCGATCTTGGTGTGTAGAAAAGTAAAGTAGTGTGGGTAATGTAATGTGTGTGGGGTGTATTGTAAGTGTTGCTGGTGTGTGTAATGTGTGTGTGTGTTATATTTTTTCCAACAGGTCAAATTAGCTTTTTATTTTTCCCGTTTGTTATTCAACTAATGACACGGTGTAGAAGCTGCTTGTTACTTTTTATTAGAATGTGTACATGAAAGGGGATTTATATTGTGTTTTAATTTCCACCCACATTTTTCTACACATCCCTCATGATAATATTTATTTTATTATATCTATTCGTTCTCATCACCCTGATTCGCTTCACACTATTACTACGGTACTCGTCCCACACTACTACCTGTACTGTACTCGTCCTTCATCACTTCTACTCCCCAAAAATGTATACTCGCTACCATCACACTTATTTACTCGTCCCCAGATACCTCTTCTCGACATCACACCCTCAAAAAGAAAAAGAAAGAGAGATTTTTTTTTTTTTTAAGTATAATAATATTAATAAAACTAATAATAACAATAAAAATAATAATAATAACAATAGAAATAATAATAATAATAATAATAATAATAATAATAATAATAATAATAATAATAATAATAATAATAATATTAACAATAATAATAACAATAACGAAAAAAACCAATGGTGTTCCATCACCGTCTACACGCCCCCGACAACACCACCTCTACTCCTCCCCCCTAAATCTCTACTCACTCACCCCCTACCTCCCAAACAGGTCCCCCCCCAACCCCCCAGGAGCTGCCAGCCAGGTAGGGTAAAATACTGAAGGTTGGTGTGAGGAGGCGTGGGAGAGAGGAAGTGGCCAATTGTAGGGTTCACTCTCATTACTGTATTGTCACACCCTGCCTCACTCTGTTTCATCCATGCAGCTCCTTCCCTGTATATACCCTACCTCACCCCATGCCTTTTACCATGTTCTGTCACACTGTCTTACCCTGCTTACTCCCTTTTTTTTTCACTCAAGTTCCATCCTTGCTTTCCTCTCTTTGCCTTACCATACTATGCCTCACTCTACTGCCTCGTTCTATACTCCCATCTTTTCTCACAACTCATTATCGTAACACCGTGTCTTTCCATGCTTCAGTCACCCTGTCTCCTATACTTCTTAAGGGGGTAGTTAGTACAGTGTTGGTAAATCTGGAGCAAATGATTCCTACAAGCTATTCCAAACAACAGAATACCAACCATTATTTATGTTCATCTGGTCCTGTTTCCTGGCATAATAATATACTTTGGAGGAATCAAGGCGTTCCAGTGTAGCAAATGTACTGTTTACTATCCCCTTACTTAACCCTGTCTCATTATTGTCTCACACATGCAGCCTCTCCTCACCAGTCCTTCCCTGTGTTACTCTGGTTTATTCTGTTATACTTTGCTTCTCTCTGTTCCTTCCCTTGCCTCGCCATACCTGATTCTGCCTCACAAAATTTAATGCAAACCCTGCTTCAATTGGAGTGGAGTGGAGTGCGGTGGAGTGAAGTGAAATGGAGTGGAGTGAGGTGTAAAGTGGAGTAGAGTTGTTGGGTGTATAGTGGAGTGATGTGGAGTGAAGTGATTGGGTGTATAGTGGAGTGGAGTGGAGTGAAGTGACTGGGTGTATAGTGGAGTGAGGTGAAGTGAAGTGACTGGGTGTATAGTGGAGTGGAATGGAGTGATTGGGTGTATAGTGGAGTTAAGTGGAGTGAGATGGAGTGAAGTGAAAGGGTGTATAGTGGAGTGAAGTGGAGTGATTGGGTGTATAGTGGAGTGAGATGGAGTGAAGTGACTGGATGTATAGTGGAGTGAGATGGAGTGTAGTGACTGGATGTATAGTGGAGTGTAGTGGAGTGAGGTGGAGTGGAGTGATTGGGTGTATAGAGGAGTAAATGGACCCACTCTCCCTTTTGTATCCTCTCATAACACTATTTCCTTCCCTGCCTCCATCCACATATTCATACCATCTTTTTATTCCCTATATTTTCTCATTTTCTCTTAATTTTTCCTTCATTCTCTTTCCTTCCATACATTCATACCATCTTTTTCTTCCCTATTTTTTTCTCATTTTCTTTCTAGTATTCCTTCATTCTCTTTCCATCCATCCATCCCACCTTTCTCTTCCACCTCTTTTCCTTACTCTCTCTTCCTCTTCCTTCTTTCTAAATATTTTTCCTTCATTTTCTTTCCTCTGTTCCTTACTCTCCATCCCTTTTTCTTACTTTCTTTCCCTCCCTTTTCCTTACTTTCTCTCAAACTCCTTCCTTCATTCTCTTTCCTCTGTTCCTTACTCTCCCTCCCTTTTTCTTACTTTCTCTGAAACTCCTTGCTTCATTTTCTTTCCTCTGTTCCTTACTCTCCCTTCCTTTTCTTTACTCTCTCTCTGTTCTTCCTTTTTTCGCTTTCCTCTGTTCTTTACTCTCCCTCTCTATTCCTTACTCTCTCTCTCTCTCTATTCTTCCTTCTTTCTCTTTCCTCTGTTCCTTCCTCCTTTCTCTTTCCCTATTTTCTTTCTCTTCCATCTGTGTATTCAAGCTTTCTCTTCCCCTCCTTGCTTCTTGTTTCCCTTCTCTCTCTTCTATCATTTTCCTCTGTTGTTCCTTCCTCCTTTCCCTTCCTTTATATTTCTCTATTCTCTCTCCTTTTCTTTCTCCTCCTTCTCTTTCTCTCACTCCTCCTCCTCTCAGAGCAAATCTTTCCTACTTATCTCCCTGTCTTCTCTCCCACCTGCGCCCCACCTCTCTCTCTCTCTCTCTCTCTCTCTCTCTCTCTCTCTCTCTCTCTCCTACTCTCCCATATCACCCCCTCTATCCTTCTCCTTCCACACACACCCTCCCATCCCCCCATCCTATCCCTTCCATGCCCACATCACCCTCTCTATCCTCCTCCTTCCACACAAACACACCCTCCCATCCCCCATCCTATCCCTTCCATGCCCACATCACCCCCTCTATCCTTCTCCTTCCACACACACCCTCCCATCCCCCCATCCTATCCCCTCCATGCCCACATCGCCCCCTCTATCCTCCTCCTTCCACACACCCTACCATCTTAACCCCCTCCCCAAACACGTCTCCCTCTATCTCCTTTTCCACATCCCCTTACCCTGGCTTCTTTCTTCCACACGTTCCCTTCGCTCTTTCCTCCTCCTCCTCCTCCTCCTTCTTCCCCCCTCCTCCTCTTTCCCCCCTCATACGTACCCCTCTCTATAATTCCTTTCTCTCATCACTCCACCTCACCCAAGTCACTCCCCACATCTCCTTCCCTCCCTTCTTCCTTCCTCCTCTGTGACTCTCTTCCTCCTCTGCCAAAACCAACTATTGAACCAGGTCTGAAAATATACGAATGCTATTATTTTATTTCCTTACATTAAAATTCTAGACTGATTTTGTTGAGACATCATTGATATTATTTTTCTTTTGTTTTCAGTCCTCGGCAAAATGTTAATCTAAAAACACTGACGAAAAAAAAAAAAAAAAAAAAAAATATATATATATATGCTGTATGTATATGTCGAATTTCCAAAAAAGTGAGTGTTACCTGATATACTGGAATAAAAAAAGTGAGGTGGAGCAAATATAATAATGTATAAAGTGGAAGAATCCCTCTCTCCGTCCTCCACTCCCTTCCACACAAAAAGCAGAGAGGAGAAGGGAAAGGAATTAAGTGAATGAAAGGGGAATGTGTGTGTGTGTGTGTAGTGAGGGAAACCACACACACACACACACACACACACACACACACACACACACACACACACACACACTTTTATTCACTCATCAATATTCTACTCGTTAACACAATTACACTTTGATGTTGGATGAATGAACACTGTATTGGGTTCGTGAAGCAGCATAATAAGTCCCACAATAATAATAAACACAAATATGGAGTGTACAGTTGGACATAGGAATTCGTGGTACAGCTGAGGTGGTTACTATATGCTTACCTCCTCCCAGTATGAAATTCCTTAACGACCAAAAAGATTTACCAGGGGCAGAAACTATGATGTGGGATATCGACAATAAGCAAATACCCGACAAAAGTCACTGGTTATAAGAGAGAGACAAGCATCTTCCACCTGGGCTGTACCACGAATTCCTGTGTCCAACTGTACAATGGTGGGAAATCTGGAGCAACTGATTCCTCCAAACTATTCCAAGCAACAGGCCACCTTTGTTTTTGTTAACCTGGTCCTGTTTCCTGGCATACTTTAAAGGAATTACGGTGCTCCAATGTATGTACACTCGCGGTCAGAAATTGTGTCTTGATACCTTGGCACGATGAATCGCAACTAGCCAAGCTTTGATGATTCGAACAAATGTGTGTTGTATGGAGACGCACAGTTATTCAAACCTTATAAAAAAAATTTTATATAAAAAAAATTTTATATAAAAAAAATTTTATATAAAAAAAATTTTATATAAAAAAAATTTTATATAAAAAAAATTTTATATAAAAAAAATTTTATATAAAAAAAATTTTATATAAAAAAAATTTTATATAAAAAAAATTTTATATAAAAAAAATTTTATATAAAAAAAATTTTATATAAAAAAAATTTTATATAAAAAAAATTTTATATAAAAAAAATTTTATATAAAAAAAATTTTATATAAAAAAAATTTTATATAAAAAAAATTTTATATAAAAAAAATTTTATATAAAAAAAATTTTATATAAAAAAAATTTTATATAAAAAAAATTTTATATAAAAAAAATTTTATATAAAAAAAATTTTATATAAAAAAAATTTTATATAAAAAAAATTTTATATAAAAAAAATTTTATATAAAAAAAATTTTATATAAAAAAAATTTTATATAAAAAAAATTTTATATAAAAAAAATTTTATATAAAAAAAATTTTATATAAAAAAAATTTTATATAAAAAAAATTTTATATAAAAAAAATTTTATATAAAAAAAATTTTATATAAAAAAAATTTTATATAAAAAAAATTTTATATAAAAAAAATTTTATATAAAAAAAATTTTATATAAAAAAAATTTTATATAAAAAAAATTTTATATAAAAAAAATTTTATATAAAAAAAATTTTATATAAAAAAAATTTTATATAAAAAAAATTTTATATAAAAAAAATTTTATATAAAAAAAATTTTATATAAAAAAAATTTTATATAAAAAAAATTTTATATAAAAAAAATTTTATATAAAAAAAATTTTATATAAAAAAAATTTTATATAAAAAAAATTTTATATAAAAAAAATTTTATATAAAAAAAATTTTATATAAAAAAAATTTTATATAAAAAAAATTTTATATAAAAAAAATTTTATATAAAAAAAATTTTATATAAAAAAAATTTTATATAAAAAAAATTTTATATAAAAAAAATTTTATATAAAAAAAATTTTATATAAAAAAAATTTTATATAAAAAAAATTTTATATAAAAAAAATTTTATATAAAAAAAATTTTATATAAAAAAAATTTTATATAAAAAAAATTTTATATAAAAAAAATTTTATATAAAAAAAATTTTATATAAAAAAAATTTTATATAAAAAAAATTTTATATAAAAAAAATTTTATATAAAAAAAATTTTATATAAAAAAAATTTTATATAAAAAAAATTTTATATAAAAAAAATTTTATATAAAAAAAATTTTATATAAAAAAAATTTTATATAAAAAAAATTTTATATAAAAAAAATTTTATATAAAAAAAATTTTATATAAAAAAAATTTTATATAAAAAAAATTTTATATAAAAAAAATTTTATATAAAAAAAATTTTATATAAAAAAAATTTTATATAAAAAAAATTTTATATAAAAAAAATTTTATATAAAAAAAATTTTATATAAAAAAAATTTTATATAAAAAAAATTTTATATAAAAAAAATTTTATATAAAAAAAATTTTATATAAAAAAAATTTTATATAAAAAAAATTTTATATAAAAAAAATTTTATATAAAAAAAATTTTATATAAAAAAAATTTTATATAAAAAAAATTTTATATAAAAAAAATTTTATATAAAAAAAATTTTATATAAAAAAAATTTTATATAAAAAAAATTTTATATAAAAAAAATTTTATATAAAAAAAATTTTATATAAAAAAAATTTTATATAAAAAAAATTTTATATAAAAAAAATTTTATATAAAAAAAATTTTATATAAAAAAAATTTTATATAAAAAAAATTTTATATAAAAAAAATTTTATATAAAAAAAATTTTATATAAAAAAAATTTTATATAAAAAAAATTTTATATAAAAAAAATTTTATATAAAAAAAATTTTATATAAAAAAAATTTTATATAAAAAAAATTTTATATAAAAAAAATTTTATATAAAAAAAATTTTATATAAAAAAAATTTTATATAAAAAAAATTTTATATAAAAAAAATTTTATATAAAAAAAATTTTATATAAAAAAAATTTTATATAAAAAAAATTTTATATAAAAAAAATTTTATATAAAAAAAATTTTATATAAAAAAAATTTTATATAAAAAAAATTTTATATAAAAAAATTTTATATAAAAAAATTTTATATAAAAAAATTTTTTATATAAAAAAATTTTTTATATAAAAAAAGTTTTATATAAAAAAAGTTTTATATAAAAAATTTTTTATATAAAAAAAGTTTTATATAAAAAAAGTTTTATATAAAAAAAGTTTTATATAAAAAAAGTTTTATATAAAAAAAGTTTTATATAAAAAAAGTTTTATATAAAAAAAGTTTTATATAAAAAAAGTTTTATATAAAAAAAGTTTTATATAAAAAAAGTTTTATATAAAAAAAGTTTTATATAAAAAAAGTTTTATATAAAAAAAGTTTTATATAAAAAAAGTTTTATATAAAAAAAATTTTATATAAAATTTTTTTTTATAAAAAAAAAAAAAAAAAAATTATATAAAAAAAATTTTATATAAAAAAAATTTTATATAAAAAAAATTTTATATAAAAAAAATTTTATATAAAAAAAATTTTATTAAAAAAAATTTTATATAAAAAAAATTTTATATAAAAAAAATTTTATATAAAAAAAATTTTATATAAAAAAAATTTTATAAAAAAAATTTTATATAAAAAAAATTTTATATAAAAAAAATTTTATATAAAAAAAATTTTATATAAAAAAAATTTTATATAAAAAAAATTTTATATAAAAAAAATTTTATATAAAAAAAATTTTATATAAAAAAATTTTATATTAAAAAAATTTTATATAAAAAAATTTTTATATAAAAAAATTTTTATATAAAAAAATTTTTATATAAAAAAATTTTTATATCAAAAAATTTTTATATCAAAAAATTTTTATATAAAAAAATTTTTATAAAAAATTTTTATATAAAAAATTTTTTATATAAACAAAATTTTATATAAACAAAATTTTATATAAACAAAATTTTATATAAACAAAATTTTATATAAACAAAATTTTATATAAACAAAATTTTATATAAACAAAATTTTATATAAACAAAATTTTATATAAACAAAATTTTATATAAAAAAAATTTTATATAAAAAAATTTTATATAAACAAAATTTTATATTAACAAAATTTTATATTAACAAAATTTTATATTAACAAAATTTTATATAAACAAAATTTTATATAAACAAAATTTTATATAAACAAAATTTTATATAAAAAAAATTTTATATAAAAAAAATTTTATATAAAATTTTTTTTTATAAAAAAAAAAAAAAAAAATTATATAAAAAAAGTTTTATATAAAAAAAGTTTTATATAAAAAAAGTTTTATATAAAAAAAATTTTATATAAAATTTTTTTTTATAAAAAAAAAAAAAAAAAAATTATATAAAAAAAATTTTATATAAAAAAAATTTTATATAAAAAAAATTTTATATAAAAAAAATTTTATATAAAAAAAATTTTATTAAAAAAAATTTTATATAAAAAAAATTTTATATAAAAAAAATTTTATATAAAAAAAATTTTATATAAAAAAAATTTTATATAAAAAAAATTTTATATAAAAAAAATTTTATAAAAAAAATTTTATATAAAAAAAATTTTATATAAAAAAAATTTTATATAAAAAAAATTTTATATAAAAAAAATTTTATATAAAAAAAATTTTATATAAAAAAAATTTTATATAAAAAAAATTTTATATAAAAAAATTTTATATTAAAAAAATTTTATATAAAAAAATTTTTATATAAAAAAATTTTTATATAAAAAAATTTTTATATAAAAAAATTTTTATATCAAAAAATTTTTATATCAAAAAATTTTTATATAAAAAAATTTTTATAAAAAATTTTTATATAAAAAATTTTTTATATAAACAAAATTTTATATAAACAAAATTTTATATAAACAAAATTTTATATAAACAAAATTTTATATAAACAAAATTTTATATAAACAAAATTTTATATAAACAAAATTTTATATAAACAAAATTTTATATAAACAAAATTTTATATAAAAAAAATTTTATATAAAAAAAATTTTATATAAACAAAATTTTATATTAACAAAATTTTATATTAACAAAATTTTATATTAACAAAATTTTATATAAACAAAATTTTATATAAACAAAATTTTATATAAACAAAATTTTATATAAAAAAAACTTTATATAAATTTTTTTTTTATAAAAAAAAAAAAAAAAAATTATATAAAAAAAAATTTATATAAAAAAAATTTATATAAAAAAATTTTTATATAAAAAAATTTATATAAAAAAAAATTTATATAAAAAAAATTATATAAAAAAAATTATATAAAAAAAAGTTTATATAATTTTTTTTTTATAGTAACACTAATACTTAACCGAATTAATGCCAGTCTGATACAATTAGTCCAGTTACAGAAGGGAGAGAAATGGGCCTCACACAGAACAATTAAATTTGAGAAATGCTGGAAGAATGACATTGAGCACCGGCTTTTCTCGCTATATATACTCTTTGAGAAACCTACGTCAAAACCACAACACTCAGGGATTGGCTATCTTGTAAACTTGGAATGATCCTTGATTGGTACAGACGGCCCAATATGTTAAAGAGGGAATCTGGAGCTTCATAACACACTGTACACTCAAAAACCGACCAGGTCTTGGTCTCTCCTCGCATCCTTTTCGGGGTCGAACCAGGCAACGAGCAGTTGTGGTGTGATGTAGGTCTTCCAGTCCAGTAACATATAAAAAAAAAAAAATTATATAAAAAAAATTATTTATATAATAAATTTTTTTTATATAAACAAAATTTTTGTCCTGATCCCTTGGCACGATGAATTGCAACTAGCCAAGCTTTGATGATTTGAACAAATGTGTGTTGTAGGGAGACGCACAGTTGTTGTTCAAAGCTAGGCTGTTTGCGATTCATCTTGCCAGGGGATCGGGACACAATTTCTGACCGCGAGTGTACCAAAAAGTGTATTAACCCCTTTAGGGACCCTGTATTATCATCTGACAATTGGAGGTAAATTAGTCCTACAAATATAGCCACGAAACACTACCTATATAAGGAAGGAGCGTGTTTCTTGACATAGTTAGGAGGAATCAGAAGCCTCCAATTTCCAAACACGATCACAGGGTCCTTAAGGCCTGTTGCTATGGGAATAGTTTGGATGAATCAATTACTCCAACTTTACCAACACTGTACAAACAAACTTCGGATTTAGAGGTTGGGTTCAGTAATTTGTCGACTATTAAATTAACTTTGATTATGTCTTCAATGGAAAATTTCTAGCTTCCTCTTCCTCCCACCTCTACTATTTTTCTCCTCTTCCTCTTTCTTTCTCTTCTTCCTTCCTCCTCTTCCTCCTTCCTTCTCTTCTTCCTCCTTCCTTCTCTTACTCCCATCTCTAATTCTTCCCTCCTCTTCATCCTTTCTTCTCTTCTTCCTCCCTCCTCTTCCTCCTTTCTTCTCTTCTTCCTCCCTCCTCTTCCTCCTTCCTCCTCTTTTTCCTCCCTCCTCTTTCTCCTTCCTTCTCTTCCCTTTCCCTCTTCTTCCTCCTTCCTTCTCTTCCCTTTCCCTCTTCTTCCTTCCCCCACCTTCACTTCTTCCCTCCTCTTCCCTTCTCCTCCTACTCAACTTTATTCCTCTATTTCCTCTTCCCTCCTCCTCCTCCTCCTCCTCCTCCTCCTCCTCTTCCTCCCATCCCTCCTTCTGTTACCATACTCCTCCCTCACCCTCCTGTCCTCTCCTCCTTCCCTCCTCTCCCACCTCTCTCCTCCCTCTCCTCCCCTCTCCTCTCCTCTCCTCCCTCTCTCTTCCTCCTTTGTGTCTCCTTCTCCTTTGTCTTCCCTCGGCCATTGTCTCAGCCTCCGTCCCTCCTCAACCCACTTATATCCTCCATACATCTCGCAAACCTCTCTCTCTCTCTCTCTCTCTCTCTCTCTCTCTCTCTCTCTCTCTGTGTGTGTGTGTGTGTGTGTGTGTGTGTGTCTGTTAATGCATCTATTTATCGCTCATAATTTTCTCTCTATACATCACCACTTAAGCAATAAATTTATAATACATACACACACACACACACGCGCGCGCGCGCCCTTCTAATCTAAAGAAACTTTCCCCCCCTCCCCCTTCAATCAATCAGCGGGATATGCAACCAACCAACCTTGACCTTAATTTTAATGCAAAATGG
>JAWQEG010004025.1:7500-10000 GCA_033782935.1 Petrolisthes cinctipes | reverse complement strand
ACACAGTACAAAGATGAATCACTACACACACACACACACATACTGGCCTACTCTCATCCCTCCTGACTTTAGCTTACAGTCAGGATGGTCTAATCGACAGTGACTCCTCCTTTTTCCTTCCCTCCCTCCCTCCCTCCCACTGCCAATTTCCCCGGTATACTGTATAGGCCTCACACCACCTGCATGCTGGCTACAAAAACTATATGACTGTATCATACCACGTCATTATACTCGCTAATATATCCATCCTCGTCATAGTAGTCGTCATTATACTCGCTAATATATACATCCACGTCATTATACTCGCTAATATATACATCCACGTCATTATACTCGCTAATATATCCATCCACTTCATTATACTCGCTAATATATCCATCCACGTCATTATACTCGCTAATATATCCATCCACGTGATCATAGTCGCTTATCCACCATACCTACGTTATATTTACTATATTATCTGCATCGTGCCCTTCAGTTTTAACCACGAAAGTATACTGAGTTTTGCTCGTATGAAAAATAATGTGTTCCTGTGAATTATAAGGCTGGTTTATTAATTATCATACACCTTTATCATTATTATGCCCTTCATCTCCCATCATAATACACCACGCTATCACACTCTCAAATATTATGTTATACTCGGCTGTCATACTTGCAAATTCAATCATTAATATATCACTAAGCCCGATTCTCCGTCATTAAGGGGATGTGGACCTGATGTGGACAAAGTTGGAGCACATGACTGTAACTCTCCAAACTCTGTCATAAAACACGTTTTTGCTGTCTCATAGGGAGGGATTCTGTTTCATGGCATAGTTTGGAGGAATCAGAACCTCCTAATTTCCGACAGCAGGTTAGCCTACTCATCTTAAGGGACCCTGTGTTGTAGTCAGAAAATTGTAGATATAAGAGTCCTTCAAATATTGCCACGAAACATCACCTATATGGAAGGAGCTTGTTTCGTGGCATGGTTAGGAAGAATCAGAAGCTTCCAATTTTCATACACGATCACAGGGTCCCTATATAATTATATCGTGCCTTGCAAATATGTGTGTAAATATAGTTAGTTAGTATACCACATTATCATCATGCACCAATTACAATTCATATTATTCAGCCAGAAAAACAGAATGAAAAGTTGTAAACATAAAAGCATGCACATTAATCAATTATTATACGATTAACTGACTGCCACGAATAATTGAAATATCACCATACTGAATATTATACACTTTGTCACTCTTACTCTTATGAACGAGGAGTAATATATAATGTTGTCACCTCAATTGTCAAAACCGCTTTTTATTTTATTTATTTTTTAACCACAGACTAACCTAACCTATTTAAAGTTTTCTGGGAGAGGGTGAGGGGGGGGGGGAGAGAATCTTACCCATAGACGAACTGCACGGTAACTATAAAATACTTGTATCCTCCAAATTATGTCACAAAACAGATCAGACGTACGTCTGTTTCCTGGTATGGTTTGAGGAATCATTAGCCCTCCAACTGAGTGCACGGGTCCCCAAAATATCTTCACCCCCATAATGTTTCCTTCTCAGTAACACCCCGGGCTGGGTTCGTGGAAATATTACGGCTTCCTGCAGAGAAAGAGGCGCTAACGAAGTAAATAAACCCGGGATTGTGACGTCACAGTAGCCAGAAGAGGGAATGGTTCGTGATGAGCAGCCACTCTTTTCGTTGACACCGCCGGCCACCAAAACATATGACTATGACGTCACCAGTAGCAGGAATAGAGCTTTAGTAATAAAAGATTCGTCGAGTTCATTAATTTATTGTACGTTGAGGGTATTATATATATATATATATTTTTTTCATGAACTAATTCTAATTTTTCACGGAATTTAATATTATATTATGTAGAAGGGATTTTTTTTTTTTTTTTTTTTTTTCGGAATGTAAGACTATTTCTTCATGTAACGCAAGAGGGAAAAATGTCCGAAATGAAATAATGATGTTCAGTCTCCTCCACTTCACGTTCATCATTCCAGCGTTGTCAGTGTGTGCACCCCCCCACCCCCTACCCCCCACCCCCACTTGGTGTGAACCGTCAAGGCTAATATTATGTCAGACCAAAACACAAACAACACAAAACTAAAGACTAAATGTAGTAATTGTAGCGAGGCGTGGGTCACTCTGCATATAATGACATTCCGTGCATCCTTTCCACCCAAGTACATCAACAGTTCGGGGTACTAAACTACTACTACACACACCACACCTACAGTATGTTGTCGTTGTTACTGGTGGGTGAATGAATGTTTCTGTGTGACTGGTATTGTACAGTTGCCCAGCACTTATAACTGGTAAAGTCATCATTGTCAGTCCCCTTTTCCTATACCAGTTACAAGTGCTGGCAATTGTACAAGTCATGATCAAAAGTCCTGCATCGGGTGAATGAAAGTGAGCCGTGAGAGTGAACTATTGGAGTGAACCTTGTGAAACCAATATTCCAGACACCCACAGCTGTAGTTTC
>JAWQEG010004025.1:0-2500 GCA_033782935.1 Petrolisthes cinctipes | reverse complement strand
CTTACAACAACAACAACAACAACAACAACAACCCAAAGCACCACAACAACAGCGAAAAATGCATATGAGCGGGTGAGTACTTTGAGGGGCGATGCGGTGAGGGAATTAGTATATATATATATATAGTGGGTTTTTATAGTTACATCGTTCCTCTATCCCATGTTCCGTTAGTTTGTGTTTTCGTGTATACTGTTTATATTTGAGGAGAGACAGGACTGGGCAAAACTCTCGTCAAGTGTTTCCATAAGGCAAGGCAGCCCCAAAATTAGGCGAACCGTACTTCATAAAAATCTCTAGTTTGTACCATTGTAGTTGTAGTAATAGTTCAGGATATTCCCTTATGTTTCTCTCTCTCTGCTGCTAAGTGCCAGTTCGCAAGTCATGACGTGTGTGTGTGTGTGTGTGTGTGTGTGTGTGTGTGTGTGTGTGTGTGTGTGTGTGTGTAGAGTTCCCGACACAGCCTCGAAATTCGTAACCTCGTCCTTGCTGTCGCCTTGCTCGTAAATATATAATGGCATATAAATATACGAGGTTTTTACAAAATACTCGTATATCACCCGAAGCAACATGGGTAAAGCAGGTACAGAACATTATTGCTCTATAAATATTCCTTAAGGACCCTGTGATCGTGTATGAGACTTGGTGGCTTCTGATTCCTCCTGACTATGCCACGAAACAAGCTCTTTCGATAGAAGTCGTGTTTCGTGGCAATGTTTGAAGGACTCACTAACCTCCAATTTCCTGACTACATCACGGGGGTCCTTAATTAAGCGAGTATTTCCCTTACGTCCAGAACCAAACGTGTGAGGAAATGTTGTGTTTGTTGCAGTCGAATTGGAAGGCTACGCAGACTCCAAAAAATTATCCACCCATACATCAAACGACCCACTTAAAGGGAAAGTACATTGGAGTGCCGTGATTCCTCTAAAGTATGTTAGGAAACAGGACCAGAAGAGCCAAAATAATGGTGTTCTGTTGCTTGAAATACTTTGAAGGATTCAGTTTCTCCAGAATTACCAACACAAAACTTCCCCCTTAAGGACCCTGTGAACATGCATAAACATTGAGGCTGCTGACTATGCCGCGAAACAAGCTCCTTCCATATAGGTATAGTGTTTAGTTGCAATATCTGATAACTCACTAACCTCCAGTTTTCTGACTACATAACAGGGTCCCTTAAGATGTCAAGCCGCTTCCCTTCCCTATAACAACTACACACACACACAACATGCTTTGATGATGTCTCCCAGGTCTGTTATTATAATGTTTGCTATGCGACATCAAAGCCTGTGTAGCATAAGGAAAAGCCCTCTCAACTTTAAAGGACCCTGTGATGTAGTCAGAGTTTGGAGGTAAATGATTCCTTCTAATATTGCCACGAAACTCTACCTATATGGAAGAAGCTTGTTTCGTAGCATAGTTAGAAGGAATCAGAAGTCTCCAATTCTTATACACGATCATAGGGTCCTTAATCTTGTGTTACATAACGTGGGGCGCGGGTCATGTTTGTCTAAGAGTTTATTATATAATGCTGAACCTTCTATCGACAACAAGTGGACCGCAGTCATGGTTAGAAACTTATTAGCCACGCTGTAGGAAAATAATAATAATAATAATGATAATAATAATAATAATAATAATAATAATAATAATAATAATAGATATAAAAATACTACCACTACTACTACTACCACTACTACAACTACTACTGCACTACTACTACTACTACTACTACTACTACTACTACTACTACTACTACTACTACTATACTGCTACTACTACTACTATACTGCTACTACTACTACTACTAATAATAATAATAATAATAGATACAAAAATACTACCACTACTACTACTACTACTACTACTACCACCACCACTACTACTGCTACTACTACTACTACTAATAATAATAATGAATTTGCATACAGTATTAATCAACAGGACATAGACTGATGAAAGAATTACAATTATGATGTAACTGTGTAGGTTCATATTACTTAACTTGCGTAATAAATAAAAAGGACATTGACTTCCCTGAAATAAAATAAAAAGGACAATGACTTCCCTAAATAAAAAGGACAATGACTTTCCTAAAATTAAATAAAAAGTACAATGACTTCCCTAAAATAAAAAGGACAATGACTTCCCTAAATAAAAAGTACAATGACTTCCCTAAAATTAAATAAAAAGGACAATGACTTCCCTAAAATTAAATAAAAAGGACAATGACTTCCCTAAAATTAAATAAAAAGGACAATGACTTCCCTAAAATTAAATAAAAAGGACAATGACTTCCCTAAAATTAAATAAAAAGGACAATGACTTCCCTAAAATTAAATAAAAAGGACAATGACTTCCCTAAAAAAAATATAAAAAGGACAATGACTTCCCTAAAATTAAATAAAAAGGACAATGACTTCCCTAAAAAAAGTACAATGACTTCCCTAAAAAAAGAAAAAGGACAATGACTTCCCTAAAATAAAAAAAGGACAATGAC
>JAWQEG010004024.1:0-35000 GCA_033782935.1 Petrolisthes cinctipes | reverse complement strand
TTTCTCTCTCACACACACACACACAAACACACACAATCACAATATATATATCTCTCTCCAACACACACACATTCACATTCTCTCTTTCTCTTAAACACACACACACACACACACACACATTCTCTCTCTCTCTTACACACACACACACACACAACGTCTCATCCTACCCTACACAAACAAACACACACACACAGTTTCATCCAACCCTACACACACACAGTTTCATCCAACCCTATACACACACATACAACATAATAAATGGTATGAACATTGGACTATTTATAATATTACTACAAAAGTGAGGGAATGCTATGTCATTTGTGTAGTAGTAGTAGTAGTGAGGAAGTGCTATGCCATGTGTAGTAGTAGTAGTAGTTGAAATAGTAGTAGTAGTAGTTGAAATAGTAGTAGTAGTAGTAGAAATAGTAGTAGTAGTAGTAGAAGAATAAGAAGTAGTAGTAGTAATGAGGGAAGTACTATGACATGTGTAGTAGTAGTAGAAGTAGTAGTAGTAATGAGGGAAGTACTATGCCATGTGTAGTAGTAGTAGTAGTAGTAGTAAGCAGACAGCATGGGTGGGCGTGTTTAAAACGTGGCATCTTTCAAATCCTCCCCCTCCTCTCCCCTTCCCTCCCTCCCAACACACACACACACACACACACACATTTTCCACATATGTTCCCATTTAAACACAATACCATTCTTTCCACATCCTCCACACCTGTACACATCCTAGCCTACATGTTAATCTATTATTTAATGTACGAATATTTGAGAAAAGTTAAGTAAATGGTGTAGATTTTGAGTTCAATATGGGGTTAATATTATAAGCCGGTTGGTTGGTTGGTTGGTTAGTTATAGTTGTGGTAGTTGATTCTGACACACACACACACACACACACACACAATGTTACTCTTTCACACACACACACACACACACACGTTGTTATTCCTTCACACACACACACACGATGTTATTCCTTCACACACACACACACACACACACACACATGATCCTATTCCTTCACACACACACACATGATGTTACTCTTTCACACACACACACACATGATGTTACTCTCTCACACACACACACACACATGGTTATTCCTTCACACACACACACACACACACATGATGTTATTCCTTCACACACACACACATGATCCTATTCCTTCACACACACACACATGATGTTATTCTTTCACACACACACACACACACACACACACGATGTTACTCTTTCACACACACACACATGATCCTATTCCTTCACACACACACACACATGATGTTACTCTTTCACACACACACACTACTGTAACCTATAAGTTTCACCACATTATTCATATCATCACAAATACATATTGATTAATTAACTAGTGGTGTGGTAAAGTTAAACTCAAAACACAATATAACACAGCAGAAAAAAACAAAAGAAAAGAAAAGAAAACATAATACATTGTTTATCTTGATCGTGTATGAAGTTTGGTGGCTTCTGATTCCTTCCTTCTGACTATGCCAAGAAAACAACAACTATAATTATAAGCTCTTTCCAAAATAGGTTACGACGTTAATTAGTAGTCGTATTTCGTAGGACTCTTTTACCTACAAATTATCTTACTACATCACGGGGGGAATTTAATTAAGTGGACAGCAGATTACTTTTGACACATACTTTTGTAGTGCCTTGATTCCTTCCCAAAAAAAAAAAAATGCCAGGAAATTATGGATCACAACATGACCACCAGATTAACAACCAACAAGAATAATGTTGTTGTAGTTTGGAGATTAATTAAACCCAAAATAAAAATAAAATACTGTGGAGAATAATGTCGATGGTGCCTGAGTCGAGTTAGAAAATAGAGTACTTTTTCTTCCTTAAACTCTAAAATAAAATTAAAATACTGTGTAGAATAATGTCGATGGTGCCTGAGTCAAGTTAGAAAATAGAGTACCATACTTTTTCATCCTTAAACTCTAAAAAATAAAATCAAAATACTGTGTAGAATAATGTCAATGGTGCCTAAGTCGATTACTACTTCATCCTTAAACTCTAAAAAATAAAATAAAAATACTGTGTAGAATCCTTACCAATTTCCAGTCGATGGTGCCCGAGTCGAGTACTTCTTCCTTAACATCGACATCATCATCATCATCATTAATACCAAGGCCTGTACTGCTAAATAGGGTGTTCTTAAACCCATCTAAAGTGATCCCCAGACCTTTACATGTTGGATCTTCCTTATCAAACAGAAGATCCAGAACTCCAAAATCCGTCGAACACATCATTAGGGTCCTATATCTTTTTTTTTTTGTAATCTTTTCTTTTTTTTCAGATAACTATGGTAGACTGACTGGTGGTGCAATATTTAACTTTCCCACGCCCATAACCAATAAAGTAATGGGGGACTTAACAAAATATTCTAAATACACCCCCACCTTGCACTTCCTTGAGAATTATTAGTTAGTTAAGTTGATACACGAGTACTTTTCTATTTTATCTTCTATTTTCTGTCTGTGTGTTCTCAAGTGTCTCTCATAATAATAATAATTAAATAAAAAACCACACCGTGCACTTTCTTTCTTGAGAATTATTATTTAAGTTAACTCGTTGTTGATATCAATGAGTACTTTTCTATTTTCCATCTATATGTGTGTCTCTCATAATAGTAGTAGTAGTAGTAGTGGTAGTAGTAGTAGTAGTAAATAATGTTTCCATACACGTGTTTGTGTTAGAATATCCGCCACTGTTGAGCGTCCACACTATACTGAAAGCCATTGGTTAAGAAGAGTTCACCTGTTCACCGGTAGTACTTGTTCCATGATGGTGGTGGTGTGTGTGTTAACGTTCCTAGGGGTAGGTAGGTACTTGGTAGGTAGGTAGGTACTAGGTAGGTAGGTAGAACTCACACCAGACCACACCAACTAGCGACCGTCCTACCTTTCGAAGGGACGGGTTCACACTGCAATATACATTTTTTTTTTTTTTGGTTAGAATTCCGAGTGTAAGATTGTGGTATTCTGGAATTTACGTTCATTATGGGAAAGGTTTAGATAGATGGTTTTGTATTTAAATAAACATGTATGTATGATAATGGAGTAATCTATCATACTACCTACCACGAGTTTATAACCAATTCATTCTGTAAAAGAGAATCTATCCTATGTTTTAACTTAAGGGGAGAATACTATACTCCATATTGTGAGGTACTAAGAGGCGAAACATTGTGAAATATGAGCGATATACTAAGAATCAACACAATATAACTGGTGGAGTAATTTGGGTGAAGCTCCTCCTACTATGAAGCCTCGCGCAGGGCCACTCCTTCTCAAACCTTATTTATCATTAAACTCTATCATTTTCCCAACTATTATTATTATTATTATGTGGAAACTAACAACAGATGTGGTATGTATTTATATCTATATATGCCTATAACTATACAATACTCTGTTTGTTTGTTTTTTGGATAATAGTAGAATGCTTTTCTTAGCCTCGTCTCACTCACTCCCAGTAACCTCACAAAAACTATTTATTTATTATTATATATCATTCCCCTTTTGCATATACGAAGATATTACAATTTATGGGGTAACTTATTTATCTACTGTATTACTTTCAACAATAATAAAGCATTTTCATAAGCTTGTAGCAATAGAAAATGTCAAAATAGTTATATTATCTTTCCCGGTATGAAAACTCGACAAGTGACATTTAAATATTTGACACTAGTGGCGGGAAATTCAAAGAGTTGGTTGATTAAGGGGGTGTGGGAATAGGGGGGTGCGGTTGGTTTATTTGGGGTGGGTGGGAGTAAGGGAATAGGCTTGGGGGTGGGGTTAGGGGGGTGCGGGAATAGGGGACAGGCTTTCTACCCCCTACCCCTCAAGCCTGCATGTCCCCCCCTATTCCAGCACCCCCCAAACCCCCCCAAGCCTATTCCCCTACTCCCGCACCCCCCAAAACCAACCGCACCCCCTTAATTAAACCACAATAATTGGTAAATGCCTCCACTAAAAATACAGCATAATAAATCTTTAATGTTCTTTGGTTTTAGCGTTCACAATTAATACATTTTCATATACGAATCATAGTAATTAATTATAGGTTCATAAGCAATAATTACAAACACTAACACACACACACACACACACACACACACACACACAAATAATAATAATTAACTTTGCTTCTGATTCTGTATAATAATTAAAGTCGGTATATACATATTTCCGTATATATATATGTATATTTTCTCACACTGAATTATCACATATTATAATTATTTTTTTTCAACAATAACAACACACATGCACTGTTTATTTATTTTTCTATAGTGCTTTGGATGGACACGTAATTAATTAAGGCACTTGTTGGTAATTGTTGTTCTTTTGTGTTTTGTGTTTTACGTAATACACACCACACAACACTACAGCAACACACGATTAAACAAACACCTAGCTATTAAACGCAACACACACACACACACACAGAGTCAAACACACACTGAATGTATCTCTTTTAATGTATCTATTTTAAAACACACCTATTAAACGCAACACACACACACACACACTGTATCTCTTTTAAAACACACCTATTTAATGCAACACACACACACACACACACACTGTATCTCTTTTAAAACACACCTATTTAATGCAACACACACACACACACACACACTGTATCTCTTTTAAAACACACCTATTTAATGCAACACACACACACACACACACACTGTATCTCTTTTAAAACACACCTATTTAATGCAACACACACACACACACACACACACACACTGTATCTCTTTTAAAACACACACACACACTGTATCTATTTTAAAACACACCTCCTAATTAAACGCAACACAACACACACACACAGAGTCAAACACACACACTGTATCTTTTTTAAAACACACCTATTATTAAACGCAACACACACACACACACGCTGTATCTCTTTTAAAACACACCTATTAAACGCAACACAACACACACACACACACACACTGTACGCATCTATTATAAAACACACACACACACACACTGTATCTCTATTTTAAAACACACCTATTTAACGCAACACACACACACAGAGTCAAACACACACACTGTATCTCTATTAAAACACAGATACACACACTGTATCTATTTTAAAACACACACACACACACTGTATCTATTTTAAAACACACACACACACACACTGTATATCTCATTTTAAAACACACCTATTTAACGCAACACACACACACACAGAGTCACACACACTGAATATATCTCTTTTAAAACACACACGCACACACACACACTGTATCTATTTTAAAACACACATACACACACTGTATCTCTTTTAAAACACACACACACTGTATCTCTTTTAAAACACACCTATATAACGCAACACAACACACACACACAGAGTCAAACACACACTGAATATATCTCTTTTTAAAACACACCTCCTGACTGACTGACTAATAAAACTCTATATTGCGTCATTTGCCAACGCGGAGGTTTCATGATTTTTTTACCTAGTAGGATCGAGACACCATCGTCGTCGTTGTTGTTTGTTGTTTGTTATTGTTGTTAGGATTGTGTTGCTAATTTTCTATGTCGTGAATTTAACAGGGAATCATGCGTGTTTGTTGTCGGATATTCTAATTAGTTTATTTATACGTTTGATAGTGTATATCCATGAAAATAATCGAAATAAACTGTTGTCGGTAGCCTAATATATATACATTCCTTGTTTCTCCTGGGATAAGAAATTTTGCGCTTGCGTATAAGGGACCCTGTGATAATTATTATAGTGAGGAAATTGGAGGTTAGCGAGTCCTTTTAATATTGCCACGAAACAAACACACACACACACACACCTATATGGAAGGAGCTACACACACACACACACACACACACACCTATATGGAAGGAGCTACACACACACACCTATATGGAAGGAGCTACACACACACACACACACACCTATATGGAAGGAGCTTGTTTCCATATAGGTGTGTGTGTGTGTGTGTAGCTCCTTCCATATAGGTGTGTGTGTGTGTGTTTCGTGGCAATATTTGAAGGACTCATTTACCTCCTATATATTTGCTACAACTACATCACACACACAGCTAGGGTCCTTTGTAAACATTGTCACACACCTAGCCTACTATTCTTACTAGCTACGTATGGACTTCCACGTCGACAATATTGCATCATTATATCCGATTATTTCATTATACTTGGGTCTATATACTTTTATACACGTTGCATAGGGTGACTTACTTAAGGGGGTGCGCGGGGGTAGGGGGCAGGCTTAATTGGGGGGTGCGGGAATAGGGGGAAAAGGCTTGGGGTGGGTAGAAAGCCTGTCCCCCATATTCCCGCACTCCCCTAACCCCCCCCACCCCCCCCCCTAAGCCTGTCCCCTATTCCCGCACCCCCCTAACCCCCCCCCACCCCCCTAAGCCTGTCCCCTATTCCCGCACTCCCCTACCCCCCCCCCCCGCTAAGCCTGTCCCCTATTCCCGCACTCCCCTACCCCCCCCCGCTAAGCCTGTCCCTCGATCTACTCCCGCACCCCCCAAAATCCCCCCAAGCCTGTCCCCTACCCCCGCAACCCCCCAAGCCTGTCCCCCCTTAATTACACCATTATATTTTCTTAAGGGGATCGATACATAATTCACTTTTGTTACAATTAATATGGAGTGCCTTGATTCCTCCAAAAATATTCCAAGAAACAGCTAATATGAAAAATAATGGTAGTGTTCTGTTGTTGCTTGGAATAGTTTGGAGGATTCAGTAGTTATAAATTGCTCCATATTTATTTTCTTAACTCTTATAGTGTATAATTTAAAACACGAGGTCTTTTAAATAATCAGACAATCACTATTTAAAAGTTTTATAGTTTATTAATTAATACGGTAGTAATATTATATGATTCATCTATTACATGCACATGAGGTGATAATTAAGTTTAAAAATGTAATCTCAAAATAATCGTGATGAGATAAGTTAATTAATTTAATCTCAAAATAATAGCAATCTTAACATTTACAGATTTTTATCACTTAAACGTCAAGTGACATAATATTTTTTTCTTCTTCTTCAGACTGCAATATTAATAAGATGCAATTATGCTTTAAGACGAACATTAAAAAAGTGATTGATGATTGAAGTAATAATTATATGCTTCTTTACAGTATATTCAAATTATTGTATTGACATTTTAAAACCCATATTTACTCAAGGAAATGTAAAATAATTGTATATTCACACACCATACATATAGCTATCTTCCTACACACACACACACACACACACACACAAGGAAAAATAATCTGTGTTGGGTGAAATTATTGACTGGTATTTATTATTAACTAAACTACAATT
This sequence comes from Petrolisthes cinctipes, assembly GCA_033782935.1. Classification (NCBI taxonomy): domain Eukaryota; kingdom Metazoa; phylum Arthropoda; class Malacostraca; order Decapoda; family Porcellanidae; genus Petrolisthes; species Petrolisthes cinctipes. Next base: position 27,600 of record JAWQEG010004024.1, on the reverse strand, counting down.
CCTAAGTATTATATTGCAATGTAAATAAATCAACGAATAATAATTAATTAAGTTTATTATTACCACTCTGCTGAAACCTTAACTTGCATGACGTTATAATAGTGTAAATAGATATTATAATTATAGCATACATACATACATACATACATACATAATTATAGCATACATACATACATACATACATACATAATTATAGCATACATACATACATACATACATAATTATAGCATACATACATACATACATACATACAAAATTATATTCACTGAGGTTGAGTTGGTGTGCCGTTGCTGTGGTAACTTATGGTTCTCTCTCTCTCTCTCTATCTCTCTCTCTCTCTCTCTCTCTCTCTCTCTCTTTCTTTACGTATTTTGGTGACGTCATACTTACGCATTTGTCAACATACCCCAACCAATGAAGAGTGACCTAATACTATTTATTTTTTTATATATATATAGCTAACAATGGGAAAATAATTAGTTGTATTTTGGTATATAATAATTGCGTATAAAATTCCCCTACAAAATGTCCATAATTATACCATCCAATTCTAATATAAGTTAGTTACTATTCGAAATACTGTGTTAATTACTATTCACTATTACTATTCACTACTACTATTCACTATATAGGTGTATTACTATTCACTACTATTCACTACTACTATTCACTATATAGGAGTATTACTATTCACTACTATTCACTACTACTATTCACTATATAGACGTATTACTATTCACTACTATTCACTACTATTCACTATATAGGACTATTACTATTCACTACTATTCACTACTACTATTCACTATATAGGTGTATTACTATTCACTACTATTCACTACTATTCACTACTACTATTCACTACTATTCACTATATAGACGTATTACTATTCACTACTATTCACTATATAGGGTATTACTATTCACTACTATTCACTACTACTATTCACTATATAGACGTATTACTATTCACTACTATTCACTACTATTCACTATATAGGCGTATTACTATTCACTACTATTCACTACTATTCACTATATAGGCGTATTACTATTCACTACTATTCACTACTATTCACTATATAGGAGTATTACTATTCACTACTATTCACTACTACTATTCACTATATAGGCGTATTACTATTCACTACTATTCACTACTATTCATTACGTATTACTATTCACTACTATTCACTACTATTCACTACTATTCACTACTACTATTCACTATATAGACGTATTACTATTCACTACTATTCACTACTACTATTCACTACTATTCACTACTACTATTCACTACTACTATAGACGTATGATTCATCACTCAAATACGTTCTTTACACCAATGACAGTAGTTATGGCAACGTCATTATCTACGTAAAAATGACGTCACTCTACACACACCTACGTCACACAAACTCCAAAACACCAATGAATATCTGAATATATACGAATTTGGGGGATTTTACGCTTGCCAAAATCCTCTAAAACCTGTGTAAATCCCTCACGAATAATGTTTTACCCAGTACGATGTTTATTTACAGCTAAAATCCGATAAATAATAGTAAAGTGAACCGGTGCGAGGTTAGCTTTGTGCCAGCGTGGAGAGCGAGCATTGGTTTGGTATATTATAAGCCACGCCTACATTGGTTACACCCTCTTTATCTACTGTATGTGTGTGTGTGTATATGAGTGTGTGCTGTGTGTGTATGTGTGTGTATGTGGCTAAATGTGTGTATATGTGTGTATGTGTGTGGGTACTATATTATAAGCCACGCCTACATTGGTTACACCCTCTTTATCTACTGTATGTGTGTGTGTATATGTGTGTATGGCTAGTGTGTATGTGTGTGCGTGTGTGTGTGGGTACTATATAATATTCTACTATACATTGGTTACACCCTCTTTATCTACTGTATGTGTGTGTGTATATGTGTGTATGGCTAGTGTGTATGTGGTTAAATGTGTGTATATGTGTGTGTGTGCGTGTGTGTGTGGGTACTATATTATAAGCCACGCCTACATTGGTTACACCCTCTTTATCTACTGTATGTGTGTGTGTATATGTGTGTATGAGTGTGTATGGCTAGTGTGTATGTGTGTGTATGTGGCTAATAAATGTGTGTGTATATGTGTGTGTGTGTGTGGGTACTATATAATATTCTACTATACATTGGTTACACCCTCTTTATCTACTGTGTGTGTATGAGTGTGTATGGCTAGTGTGTATATGTGTGTGTGAGTGTGTAAATGTGTGTATATGTGTGTGTGTGTGTGTGTGTGTGGGTACTATATAATATTCTACTATACATTGGTTACACCCTCTTTATCTACTGTATGTGTGTGTGTGTATGTGTGTGTATGAGTGTGTATGTATGTGGCTAAATGTGTGTATATGTGTGTGTGTATGTGTGTGTGTGTGGGTACTATATTATAAGCCACGCCTACATTGGTTACACCCTCTTTATCTACTGTATGTGTGTGTATGTGTGTGTATGGCTAGTGTGTATGTGTGTGTATGTGGCTAATAAATGTGTGTGTATATGTGTGTGTGTGTGGGTACTATATAATATTCTAGTATACATTGGTTACACCCTCTTTATCTACTGCTGTATGTGTGTGTATATGTGTGTATGACTAGTGTGTATGTGTGTGTATGTGACTAATAAATGTGTGTGTATGTGTGCGTGTGTATGTGTGTGTGGGTACTATATAATATTCTACTATACATTGGTTACACCCTCTTTATCTACTGTATGTGTGTGTATGTGTGTGTATGGCTAGTGTGTATATGTGTGTATGTGTATGTGTGTGTGTGGGTACTATATTATAAGCCACGCCTACATTGGTTACACCCTCTTTATCTACTACTGTATGTGTGTGTGTATATGTGTGTATGGCTAGTGTGTATGTGTGTAAATGTGTGTAAATGTGTGTGTGTGTGGGTACTATATTATAAGCCACGCCTACATTGGTTACACCCTCTTTATCTACTACTGTATGTGTGTGTATATGTGTGTATGGCTAGTGTGTATGTGTGTATATGTGTGTGTGTGTGTGTGTGTGTGGGTACTATATTATAAGCCACGCCTACATTGGTTACACCCTCTTTATCTACTACTGTATGTGTGTGTATGAGTGTGTATGGCTAGTGTGTATGTGGCTAATATATGTGTGTATATGTGTGTGTGTGCGTGTGTGTGTGGGTACTATATAATATTCTACTATACATTTTTCATTCATCTCTGCTGTTCTGAGGATCCTGTGTGTGTGTATATGTGTGTATGAGTGTGTATGGCTAGTGTGTATGTGTGTGTATGTGGCTAATATATGTGTGTATATATGTGTGTGTGTGTGTGTGTGTGGGTACTATATTATAAGCCACGCCTACATTGGTTACACCCTCTTTATCTACTGTATGTGTGTGTATGTGTGTGTATGAGTGTGTATGTGGTTAAATGTGTGTATATGTGTGTATGTGTGTGTGTGTGTGGGTACTATATTATAAGCCACGCCTACATTGGTTACACCCTCTTTATCTACTACTGTATGTGTGTGTGTATGTGTGTGTGTATGGCTAGTGTGTATGTGTGTAAATGTGTGTATATGTGTGTGTGTGTGCGGCTACTATATAATATTCTACTATACATTGGTTACACTCTCTTTATCTACTGTATGTGTGTGTGTATATGTGTGTATGAGTGTGTATGGCTAGTGTGTATGTGTGTGTATGTGTGTATATATGTGTGTGTGTGTGGGTACTATATAATATTCTACTATACATTTTTCATTCATCTCTGCTGTTCTGAGGATCCTGTGTGTGTGTATATGTGTGTATGTGTGTATGAGTGTGTATGGCTAGTGTGTATGTGTGTATATATGTGTGTGTGTGTGTGCGGCTACTATATAATATTCTACTATACATTTTTCATTCATCTCTGCTGCGCTGAGGATCCTGTGTGTGTGTATATGTGTGTATGAGTGTGTATGGCTAGTGTGTATGTGTGTGTATGTGGCTAATATATGTGTGTATATGTGTGTATGTGTGTGTGTGGTTACTATATAATATTCTACTATACATTGGTTACACCCTCTTTATCTACTGTATGTGTGTGTATATGTGTGTATGGCTAGTGTGTATGTGTGTGTATGTGTGTATATATGTATGTGTGTGTGTGTGTGTGTGTGTCTACTATATAATATTCTACTATACATTGGTTACACCCTCTTTATCTACTGTATGTGTGTGTGTATATGTGTGTATGAGTGTGTATAGCTAGTGTGTATGTGTGTGTATGTGACTAATATATGTGTGTATGAGTGTGTATGGCTAGTGTGTATGTGTATATATGTGTGTATATGTGTGTGGGTACTATATAATATTCTACTATACATTTTTCATTCATCTCTGCGTGTGTGTGTTTGTGTTTGTGTTTATTTAATTTCAAGTTTGCAACAGTGCCTTTATTTGCTATTCCTCGATTTGACTTAGTTTGTTTGATCCTTATATAATTCTGACGAGGAAAAGTACAATATAATGTTTACAAAGATGAAAATAATAATGTTGACACTCAAATAACAAATATAACAGGCCCAGAGAAGCTTCCAAAGTGTAGTTATAATAATAATAATAATAATAATAATAATAATAATAATAATAATAGTAAACACCGCTAGCTAAGCCCAGGAAATTTTAAACACCCTGTAATCTAGAAGTTTAACTCATCAAAGAGAAGAAATAAATACTCAACTATTTTTAATTAAGGCATCGTGAAAACCAAAATGGAAACTCGTCAAAAAGCAAAAAATATAATATAGTCCATTAATTTTAAAGAACCGTGTAATTTAATTAAAGAGGAAACTAACTCGTCCAATAAAAATATTAAATTAGTTTTACGGAAATTATAGTATAAATGGAAGCTCATAAAAAAATAGTCATAGTTTAATTTCAAGGGGAGACTCGCCCCCCTCCAAAAAAAAAAAAAAAAAAAAAAAAGTTGAGTATTTTTACATCCAGCAGAGTGACAGCAATTGAGACTCAGGTTGCATCATCAGCTTGTTCTTGTTGCACACGTGTTGTTCTAGCTGTCTAATCGATGCATATTTTTCCCATTACATCACCTATACTGCTATTATTATTATTATTATTATTATTATTGGTATTTATTGAATGTATTACCGTTATTTATTATTATTATTATTATTATTATTATTATTATTATTATTATTATTATTATTATTATTATTATTATTGGTATTTATTGAATGTATTACCGTTATTTATTATTATTATTATTATTATTATTATTATTACTGTAATTTATTATTATTATTATTATTATTATTATTATTATTATTATTATTATTATTATTATTATTATTATATATACCTCAACCTCGTGATTGTAAAATATCATGTGAGGCCCCGAGATGATTATTGAGTATCGCACTATAAAAAAAAAAAAAAAAAAAAAAAAAAAAATAATAATAATAATAATAAAAAAAAAAAAAAATAGACTAGATAAGATAGTGGAGCTTCATGGTGTTATAATTATTTTTTATCATAGTTGCTTCTCTTCTGTCCTACTAGTAGATGACACCTTATTTATTTATACACGTCAACATGGTTAAATAGAATACACTTAAATCATGGACTTACTTACTTCAGTCCCCCTGCAAAATTTTAACTAGAACTTGTCTTTCTTTACACACACACACAGTACACACACTCCTTCTCTATTCACACACACACACACACCAACTCTCCTTTCCACTCCTTATCTTTCTTTACACACACATGCAGTACACACTCCTTCTCCTCTATTCACACACACACACACACACACACACACCAACTCTCCTTTCCTCTCCCTTGTCTTTCTTTGCACACACACACTGTACACACTCCTTCGCTATTCACACACACATACACACACACACCAACTCTCCTTTCCACTCCTTATCTTTCTTTACACACACAGTACACACTCCTTCTCTATTCACACACACACACACACACACACCAACTCTCCTTTCCACTCCTTATCTTTCTTTACACACACACACTGTACACACTCCTTTTTTATTCACACACATACACACTCACCTGCAACTCTCCTTTCCATTCCTTATCTTTCTTTACACACACACACTGTACACACTCCTTCTCTATTCACTCACACACACACACACCAACTCTCCTTTCCACTCCTTATCTTTCTTTACACACACATTGTACACACTTCTTTTTTATTCACACACATACACACCCACCTGCAACTCTCCTTTCCACTCCTTGTCTTTCTTTACACACACACACACCAACTCTCCTTTCCACTCCTTATCTTTCCTTACACACACACACACATACACAAAAAAGGAGAGAATTATATTGGTGTTGATTAATTAAATAAAGGGGAAAATTAATTAAAGTGGAATATGACAAGCTATAAAATAAAAATACACACACACTATACACTCCTACTTGTCTTTCTTTACATACACACACCAACTCTCCTTATCTTTCCTTACACACACACACAAACACAAAAGAGGAGAGAATTATATTGATGTTGATTAATTAAAGTGGAAATTAATTAAAGTGGAATATTACAAGCTATAAAATAAAAATACACACACACACACACACACACACCAACTCTCCTTTCCACTCCCTACTTATCTTTCCTTACACACACACATACACAAAAGAGGAGAGAATTATATTGGTTTTGATTAATTAAATAAAGGGGAAATTAATTAAAGTAGAATATTACAAGCTATAAAATAAAAATACACACACACACACCAACTCTCCTTTCCACTCCTTATCTTTCCTTACACACACACATACACACACACACACACAAACACAAAAGAGGAGATAATTATATTTGTGTTGATTAATTAAAGGGGAAATTAATTAAAGTGGAATATGACAATTAAACTATAAAATAAAAATAAAAAAAGTGCCGTTGGAAAGATATAAACATTGCTATACTCCACATGTCACCAACAGTGTTGCCAGATTATTATTATTATTATAGTAAATACTAAATAAAGTACTATACGTTTTAGCACTTTTTAGCACTTTATAATTTAGTAGTTGTGTGGTGTTAGTTACTAGGGGACTGACAGACATAATAATAAACAGGTAATGGAATAATAATAATAATAATAATAGTAATAATAATAGTAATGATAATAATAATAGTAATGATAATAATAAACCGGTAATAGAATAATAATAATAATAATAATAATAAGGTATTTATTGAAAGAATTACCGTTTTGTAGCAGTGTTGCCAGATCCGGCTGGGTCCCAGTATTTTGCCCCAGTCATTTATTGTACTTTATCACGATTATTTCCCGGTAGTTTGCCCAGGTTAGGTCCCGGTAGTCTGCCCAGGTTAGGTCCCAGTAGTCTGATGCGGTCTAGGTTAGGTTAGGTCAGGTCAGGTAAGGTTAGGTTAGGTCAGGTCAGGTTAGGTCAGGCTAATTTCAAAATGCCCCATTTGAATATGCCCTATCTTGGAAATGGGGCATTTGTGGAGGAAATGCCATAGAAGAAAATAGTCTTAGAATGGTCTGAATAAGTGGGTAATGAAGGTAGAAAAAACGTACCCAATAACGGTAATTCATTCAATATTTACCTAATTATCTACTACTTTATTGCCGGTTGGTTTTACGATGTTTTTACCTTCTTTACCCACTAATTACGGTAAATATTAAAAGAATTAGGTAAATTTACATAATAACTGGGTTCACTATATTGTATATTTTAGTATCATTACCCACTATTTTGGACCATTCGGTATTTATTGAAAGAATTACCGTTTTGTAGCAGTGTTGCCAGATCCGGTTGGGTCCCAGTATTTTGCCCCAGTCATTTATTGTACTTTATCACGATTATTTCCGGGTAGTTTGCCCAGGTTAGGTCCCGGTAGTCTGCCCAGGTTAGGTCCCGGTAGTCTGATGCGGTCTAGGTTAGGTTAGGTCAGGTCAGGTAAGGTCAGGCTAATTTCAAAGTGCCCCATTTGAATATGCCCTATCTTGGAAATGGGGCATTTGTGGAGGAAATGCCATAGAAGAAAATAGTCTTAGAATGGTCTGAATAAGTGGGTAATGAAGGTAGAAAAACCGTACCCAATAACGGTAATTCATTCAATATTTACCGACCATTCTAACACACTTTTCATCTATGGTGTTTTTCTCGGTGATGCCCCGTTTTCGAGATATGCCCCGTTTTACAAACATAATTTGGAAATTAGTCTGACCTCACCTGACCTGACCTAACCTAACCTAACCTAGACAACATCAGACTACCGGGACCTAACCTGGGCAAACTACCGGGATATAACCGGTGTAAACTATCATAAAGTGACTGGGGCAAATTTCTGGGACCTAGCCAGATGTGGTAACACTGTTCGATCCTAGCCAAAAACCCAGTTATTCTGTAATAATACCATAATAATAAACAGGTAATGGAATAATAATAATAATAATGATAATAATAAGGTAATGGAATAATAATAAGGTAAATATTGAAAGAATTACCGTTATTGGGTACGGTTTTTCTACCTTCATTACCCACTTATTTGGACCATTCTAAGACACTTTTCTTCTATGGTTTTTCTTCCTCAAATGCCCCGTTTCTAAGATAGGGCATATTCAAATGGGGCATTCTGAAATTAGCCTGACCTTACCTGACCTGACCTGACCTAACCTAACCTAGACCGCATCAGACTACCGGGACCTAACCTGGGTAAACTACCGGGAAATAACCGTGGTAAAGTACAGAAAATGACCGGGGCAAAATAATGGGACCTAACCGGATCTGGCAACACTGCTACAAAACTGTAATTCTTTCAATAAATACCAATTCTTTCAATAAATACCAAGAATTGGCAAATATTTACCGAATTACCGTTATTGCGTACGATTTTTCGGTATTTATTGAAAGAATTACCCCATTTTGTAGCAGTGTTGCCAGATCCGGCTAGGTTCCAGTATTTTGCCCCAGTTATTTCTCGGTAGTTTGTACAGGTTAGGTCCCAGTAGTTTGTACAGGTTAGGTCCCTGTAGTTTGTACAAGTTAGGTCCCGGTAGTTTGTACAGGTTAGGTCCCAGTAGTTTGTACAGGTTAGGTCCCAGTAGTTTGTACAGGTTAGGTCCCAGTAGTTTGTACAGGTTAGGTCCCAGTAGTTTGTACAGGTTAGGTCCCAGTAGTTTGTACAGGTTAGGTCCCAGTAGTTTGTACAGGTTAGGACACGTTACAAAATTTCTACACACGTTACAAAATTTCTACATGCATTACAAAATTTCTACACACATTACAAAAAAAAAGGTATACACGCATTACAAAATTTCTACACACGTTACAAAATTTCTACACGCCAAAATTTCTAGACCCGTTACAAAATTTCTAGACACATAACAAAATTTCTACACATATTACAAAATTTCTAGACACATTAAAAAATTTCTACACACGTTACAAAATTTCTACACACGTTACAAAATTTCTACACACGTTACAAAATTTCTACACACGTTACAAAATTTCTAGACACAGAAATACACACGTTACAAATTTTTTAGACACGTTACAAAATTTCTACACACCAAAATTTCTAGACCCGTTACAAAATTTCTACACACGTTACAAAATTTCTAGACACATTACAAAATTTCTAGACCCGTTACAAAATTTCTACACACATTACAAAAAAAAATATCTACACGCATTTTCTAGACACGTTACAAAATTTTTACACGCATTACAAAATTCCTACACACGTTACAAAATTTCTACACACGTTACAAAATTTTTAGACACATTACAAATTTCTAAACACATTACAAAAATTCTAGACGCGTTACAAAATTTCTACACGCGTTACAAAATTTCTCCGTGTATTTCAGAGATGGGACAGAAGCGCGAGGTACCCAAACCCCTCCAACAGCTCCTGGCATGGGACGTCGAGGTTACAAACGCCTTCGTCAAGTTTGTGGAGACGAAGTGCGGCCCCATGACAAATTACAAGGGATATCTTAAAGGATTGGAGGTGCGGTGATGATAAAGAAAGTTGTATGGTGTTATATTTCGGAGGTGGTGTTATGTGTTTAAATTTTATCTCAAGTATTGGTGTTATATGTTTCCATTATTTTTTTTTATTATAGTGTTCCTTGTTATTGTTTATTGTTACAGTATTTCTGGTTGTTTATTATTATTACACTATTCTTGTTGTTTATTATTATTACATTATTCTTGTTGTTTATTATTATTACATTACAGTATTCCTTGGCCTGAACCAGGCTTTCCCACAATGCCCTCAGAGAGTGTATGTTGTGTTGTTGGCGAGTGTGGTTGTGTGTATTGCAGTCTTCAATAATGTGTTTAATTGATATAATGTGTTTAATTGATAGAATGCTTGCATTCTCTCCCAGCTTTGTATCTCTGGTCTATTTTAATAGTAATAATAGAATGGGGTGTTGTGTTGCATCCCAGACAGGCATCCACAATGGCTCCATCCAGCTTGTTCTGATATGTCAGAAGGGCCGGGTGGTTCCTTGTTGTTGTTTATTACAGTATTCCATGTTGTTTATTATTACAGTATTCATGTTTATGTTTTTTATTACAGTATTCTTGTCATGGTATTCCGTGGTTCCTCTTCACTGGTGCCTTCATCTTCTATGTAGCCAGTCCGTCACTTCTACAACTCTTGGTTAATATATTTATCGGTGAGTGTTATGTTTTGATATTATCAGGACATGTGGAAGGAATGCAAGGTGAGGAGTTTGTAAGGAAGGTGTATGGAAGTGAAGTTGTTGTTGAAGTTCCTCAAGGTGTCTGGCCGAGCAGCCCCGAGCTCCTGAGGAAGGTCATGGCCTGAACCGGGCTTTCCCACAGTGCCCTCAGAGAGTGTATGTTGTGTTGTTGGTGAGTGTGGTTGTGTGCGTTGCAGTCTTCAATAATGTGTTTAATAGAATGGGGTGCTGTGTTGCATCCCAGACAGACATCTACAATGGCTCCATCCAGCCTCTTCTGATATGTCAGAAGGGCCGGGTGGTGGCCACACCACAGCCTGGCCAGGTGGACTCTGTCCTCATGGGGGAAGGGAGGATTCGGATGGGTGGATGTCAGGAGGTGGTGCATGCAGCTGTGTGTTGTTTTTGAGTGTTTGGATGGACTGATGAGTGATTGGAGTATGTATATTCAGATGGGTGGATGTCAGAAGGTCATACAAACAGCTGTGTGTTGTTTTTGAGTGTTTGGATGGATTGATGGGTGATTTGAGTATGGATATATTTTTGGAGATTGGTTTGGGGTGGGCAGGGTGTAAGAGATGATAGTATTTGTGTATGGTATTGTGTACTGGGTGTTGTTTTGATGTTCCTTGGCATGTGTGTGTGTTGTGCCATGTAGTGTAGTGGATGGTGTGGGTTTGTGGAGGCTGCAGCAAGTGTTTGTGTGCCTCTTCCAGCAACAAACACTTGCTGGAAGTGAAGTTGTGGGACCTGGTGTGAGAGGCAGACCACCGGTTAGATGGCAGAACAGAGTGGAAGAGTATGTAAAGGAGAGTAACATGAGGGACAGAGTAGGGATGGACCAAGTAAGGAGGGAGTGTTGGAACAGAGTGGAAGAGTATGTAAAGGAGAGTAACATGAGGGACAGAGTAGGGCTTGAACAAGTAAGGAGGGAGTGTTGGAACAGGGAGAACTGGACACACTTCTGCCGTGGCCACCCCCTTGGAGGGAGTTACCGGAGGGAACGAGGCGTCAGAGCTATAGATAGATAGATAGTTAGATAGATTGTCAGCGTTGGTGTTTGATATATATATTTTTTTGTTTTAATCTTTTATTTTACATCTCAGCATTCGTGTAATATCTCAGAATTTGTGTTATATCTCAGCATTTGTGTAATTTCTCAGCATTGGTGTTTATATATTTAAATTTTACCTCTTAGAATTTGTGTTTTATCTCAGAATTTGTGTTTTATCTCAGAATTTGTGTAATATCTCAGCATTTGTGTTATTTCTCAGCATTTGTGTAATTTCTCAGAATTTGTGTTATTTCTCAGCATTTGTGTAATATCTCAGCATTTGTGTAATTTCTCAGAATTTGTGTAATATTTCAGCATTTGTGTTTATATATTTCAATTTTTACCTCTCAGCGTTTGTGTTATATCTCAGAATTTGTATTATATCTCAGAATTTGTTATATCTCAGCATTTGTGTAATTTCTCAGAATTTGTGTAATTTCTCAGCATTTGTGTTTATATATTTCCATTTTTCTTCTCAGCATTTGTGTAATTTCTCAGCATTTGTGTAATATTTCAGCATTTGTGTTTATATATTTCAATTTTTACCTCTCAGAATTTGTGTAATATCTCAGAATTTGTTATATCTCAGCATTTGTGTAATATCTCAGAATTTGTGTTATTTCTCAGCATTTGTGTAATTTCTCAGCATTGGTATTTATATATTTTCATTTTACCTCTCAGAATTTGTGTAATATCTCAGCATTTGTGTAATATCTCAGCATTTGTGTAATATCTCAGAATTTGTGTTATATCTCAGAATTTGTGTAATTTCACAGCATTTGTGTTTATATATTTCAATTTTTACCTCTCAGCATTTGTGTTATTTCTCAGCATTTGTGTAATATCTCAGAATTTGTTATATCTCAGAATTTGTGTTTTATCTCAGAATTTGTGTAATTTCTCAGCATTTGTGTTATTTCTCAGCATTGGTGTTTATATATATCCAATTTTTACCTCTCAGAATTTGTGTAATATCTCAGAATTTGTTATATCTCAGCATTTGTGTAATTTCTCAGCATTTGTGTTTATATATATCCAATTTTTACCTCACAGCGTTGGTGTTGGATGTAGTTGTGGTGGCGGTGGTGAAGGCAGTCAGTCGGAGGCGTCGACCCCAAGGCAACAACACCAAGGACATGTTTCCCACCATCTCCGTCGACAAGTTCTCCTTCCCGTCGGGCCACGCCACACGAGCTGTACTCCTCACATCCATACTATGTCTACAGGTCAGATTTCAAAACATTACAAAGATTTCAAAATTACAAAGGTTACAAAGATTTCAAAATTACAAAGATATGACACTTTTTAAAACTTTCAAGATTACAAAGATTTCAAATATTACAAAGATTTCAAAATTACAAAGATATCACATTTGTAAAAAATTTCAAGATTACAAGGATTACAAAGATTTCAAAGGCTACAAAGATTTAACATTTTTCAAAACTTTCAAGATTACAAATATTTCAAAATTACAAAGATATAAAAAATTTCAAAACATTACAAAGATTTCAAACATTACAAACGTTTCAAAATTACAAAGATTTCAAAATTACAAAGATATAAAATTTTTCAAAACATTCAAGATTACAAATATTTCAAAATTACAAAGATTACAAAGATATCAAAGGTTACAAAGATTTCAAACATTACAAAGATTTCAAAATTACAAAGTTTACCAAGATATCACATTTTTCAAAGATATCACATTTTTCAAAGATTTCAAAATTACAAAGATTATAAAGATTTCAAAACATTACAAAGATTTCAAAATTACAAAGTTTACAAAGATATCACATTTGTCCAAAATTTCAAGATTACAAAGATTTCAAAATTACAAAGATTTCAAAGATATCACATTTTTCAAAACTTTCAAGATTACAAAGATTTCAAAGTTTTCAAAGGTTACAAAAATTTCAAAGAGTGTGTGTTGGCGTGAGGTGGCAAAACACTACACACACACACACTACAATACACACTACACACACTAAACATTCTCTGACTACCGCTGAGTGTGTAGGTGTTGGTGTGAGGTGACAAACACTACACACACACTACACACACACACAACACACACTATAAAAAAATACATACACACTACAACACACACACAACAACACACACACACACTAAACATTCTCTGTGTCAATTCCCCAGTACAATACACACTACACACACACTATACACACACACACACAACACACACTATAAAAAAATACATACACACACACACACATACACACACACACACATACACACACAACAACACACACACACTAAACATTCTCTGTGTCAATTCCCCACTACACACACACACACTATAAAAAAATACCTTCACACACACACACTACACACACACACACACACACAAACACATACTAAACAAACACTTCTCTACATCAATTCCCCAGTATAACCTATGGCTACCAATGAGTGTGCTGGTGTCGGCATGGGGTGGAGCTGTGTGTGTGTCGCGTGTGTTGCTGCGCCGCCACCACCTCCTGGACGTGCTGGGGGGCGTGGCGTTCGGGGTGCTGGAGGCTCGGGTCATGTCCTGGCTATGGCTGTCACAACACGCGGCCCAATACGTCGTCGGCTGCTTCCTCGACGAGACGCAAGCCGGTGCAAGTTACGACGTCTAACTACGAACGATTCTTCAAGTTTTTTTTTCTGTTTTTTCTTCCAGTTTTCTTTTTTCCATTTTTTTTTTCCGGTTTTTCTTCTTCCAGTTTTTTTCTTTCGTTTTTTCTTCCATTTTTTTTTTCCAGTTTTTCTTTCATTTTTCTTTTTCCGGTTTTTCTCCAGTTTTTTTTTTTTCCAGTTTTTATTTTCTGGTTTTTCTTCCATTTTTTTTTTCTGGTTTTTCTTCCATTATTTTCTTCCAGTTTTTCTTCCAGTTTTTATTTTCCGGTTTTTCTTCCAGTTTTTATTTTCCAGTTTTTCTTCCATTTTTTTTCCGTTTTTTTTTTCTTCCAGTTTTTTTTCTTCCAGTTTTTTTTCCATTTTTTTTTTTCCAGTTTTTCTTCCAGTTATCAAGTCTGGATGAGATTCTTACCTCCAATTTTCTGACTACACACACACACACACACACACACACACACCTATATGGAAGGAGCTTGTTTCATAGCATGGTTAGGAGGAATCAGAAGCCTCCAATTCACACACACACACACACACACACACACACACACACACACACACACACACACACACCTATATGGAAGGAGTTTGTTTCATGGCATGGTTAGGTGGAATCAGAAGCCTCCAATTTTTATACACACACACACACACACACACACACCTATATGGAAGTCAGGAGGAATCAGAAGCCTCCAATTTTTATACACACACACACACACACACACACACACAATAAATATATATACAGTAGTGTTTTGATGTGTGAATATTGTAATTAATTGTGTGTTTGTTGTAATAATTATAGATAAGAGTTCCATAATATTTGGTATAATTTTTCAACAAGTATTATATAACTTAAAATAAGGAGATATTATTGATTTGTTTATGTGTGAATATTGTAATAATTAATTTTTTTTTTTTTTTTTTTTTTTTTTTTGTGATAATTATAGTTAAGAGTTCCTTAGTGTTTGGTATAATTTTTCAACAAGTATTATATAACTTAAATAAGGGGATATTATTGATTTGTTTATGTGTGAATATTGTAATAAATTTTGTGTTTGTTGTGATAATTTTACTTAAACAGTTCCATAATGTTTTTTGGATAATTTTTCCAATATATATAACTTTAAATATGGGGATATTATTGATTTGTTTATGTGAATATTGTAATAATTTTTTTTTTTTTTTTTTTTGTGATAATTATAGAAAGAGTTCCTTAATATTTTGTATAATTTTTCCAATATATATAAATTTAAATTAGGAGATATAACTTGTTTTGTTTATGTGTGAATATTGTAATTATTATTATTATTATTATTATTATTATTATTATTATTTTTTTTTTTTTTTTTTTTTTTTTTTTTTTTTTTTTTTTAATTATAGTTAAGAGTTCCTTAGTGTTTTGTATATATAACTTTTAATTAAGTAAGGAGATATTATGGTGTTGAATTTGAGGGGATGGAAGGAAGGAGAAATTTTGCGAGTGACAGAGAGAGAGAGAGAGAGAGACAGACAGAGAGAGAGAAGGGAGGTGTGTGTGTGTGTGTGTGTGTTGGAGGGAGGATGTGTGTGTGTGTGTGTGGGGAGGATGTGTGTGTGTGCGTGTGGGAGGATGTGTGTGTGTGTGTGGGAGGATATGTATGTATATATGTGTGTGTGTGTGAGGGAGTGTATATATATGTATGTATGTGTATATATGTGCGTGTGGGTGGGTATGCATGTATGTATATGTATATGTGTGTGGGAGGGAGGGTATATATATGTATGTACTGTATGTGTATATATGTGGGAGGATATGTACGTATATATATATATATGTATGTATGTATGTGTGTAATTATTCTTATACAATAGTACAATACATTCTTATCAGTTCAGTACAGCTTACACTTACTGATAACAAACTTAGATTATTGGAACAAGTGATTCCTTCAAACTATTCCAAGCAACAACAACAACAACAACAACAACAACAGGCCATCATTATTATTATTATTGTTGTTATTGTTATTATTGTTATTATTATTATTGTTGTTGTTATTATTGTTATTATTCTTATTCATATTATTATTGTTATTATTATTATTTTTATTTTTATTATCATTATTATTATTATTATTATTATTGTTATTGCTATTATTGTTATTATTGTTATTATTATTATTATTATTATTATTGTTATTATTATTGTTATTGCTATTATTATTATTGTTATTATTATTATTATTATTGTTATTATTGTTTACAAAATAATTACTGAATCCTCCGAGTCCTCCGAGTCCTCCGAATTAAACCGGGAAACATGAGTGCTTTAATTGGTACACTGATATAATTATGATGGATCTGTTTTGTTGCACATTTTGGAGGAATCGCTGAGTCCTCCGGTTTCCTCCTAGAATGTCTTTGTTTCCTCGTTAAAAAGATCAATCGAAATCAAGTTTAAATTCTGATAAGATTTTTTTTTTTTTTTGATAGCGATAATGTGTGTGTGTGTGTGTGTGTTTTGTGTGTTGAGGTGTATAATAGTGTGTGTGTGTGTGTTTGTGTGTGTGTTGAGGCTTATAACAGTGTGTATGTGTGTGTGTGTTAAGGTATATAATAGTGTGTGTGTGTGTGTGTGTTAAGGTATATAGTGTGTGTGTGTGTGTTGAGGTATATAACAGTGTGTGTGTGTGTGTGTGTGTGTGTGTGTGTGTTAAGGTATATAATAGTGTGTGTTTGTGTGTGTGTGTGTTGAGGCATATAACTGTGTATGTGTGTGTGTGTGTGTGTTGAGGTATGTAATAGTGTGTGTGTTGAGGTATATAATTGTGTGTATGTGTGTGTGTGTGTGTTGAGAGACAGACCATGCTTCACTGATAACTGTGTGTGTGTGTGTGTGTGTGTGTGTGTTAAGGCATATAACAGCGTGTATGTGTGTGTGTGTGTGTTGAGAGACAGACCATGCTTCACTGATAACTGTGTGTGTGTGTGTGTGTGTGTGTTAAGATTGAGTAGTCCTTCATTCACTGATAATGGAGAACACAGTATAAAATTAACCTCAAAACAGAACACACACAGAGAGAGAGAACTTTTTAATATTTTGCCCTGAGGTTGGAGAAAGATTTTAATTAAGTTTGCCTTGAGGGTGAATGAATCGCCTACAGTTTAACTAGATGATTGTTGATGGTTTTAAAGATAGTGTGTGTGTGTTGTGAAGGAAGGAAAGTGAATGGTTGTAAAAAGAAGTGAAGGAAGGAAAGTGAATGGTTTTAAAGATAGTGTGTGTGTGTTGTGAAGGAAGGAAAGTGAATGGTTTTAAAAATAGAGTGTGTGTTGTTGTGAAGGAAGGGAGGGTGGATGGTTTTAAAGAGAGAGTGTGTGTGTTGTGAAGGAGGGGAAAGTGAGTGTGTTGTGAAGGAAGGGAAAGTGAATGGTTTTAAAGAGTGTGTTGTGTTGTGAAGGAAGGGAAGTGAATGGTTTTAAAGAGAGTGTGTGTTTTGAAGGAAGGAAAGTGACTGGTTTTAAAAATAGAGTGTGTTTTGAAGGAAGGGAAAGTAAATAGTTGTAAAAAGAGTGTGTGTTGTGAAGGAAGGGAAAGTGAATAGTTGTAAAAAGAGTGTGTGTGTTGTGAAGGAAGGAAAGTGAATGGTTTTAAAGATAATGTGTGTGTTGAAGGAGGGGAAAGTGAATGGTTGTAAAAATAGAGTGTGTGTTGTGAAGGAAGGAAAATAAATAGTTGTAAAAAGAGTGTGTGTTGTGAAGGAGGGGAAAGTGAGTGTGTTGTGAAGGAAAGGAAAGTGAATAGTTGTAAAAATTGAGTGTGTGTTGTGAAGGAAGGAAAGTAAATAATTGTAAAAAGAGTGTGTGTTGTGAAGGAAGGAAGGAAAGTAAATAGTTGTAAAAAGAGAGTGTGTTGTGAAGGAAGGAAAGTAAATAATTGTAAAAAGAGTGTGTGTTGTGAGCAAGGAAAGTAAATAATTGTAAAAAGAGTGTGTGTTGTGAAGGAAGGAAAGTGAATAGTTGTAAAAAGAGTGTGTGTTGTGAAAGAAGGAAAAGTGGACGATTGTAAAAATATATTGTGTATTATAAAGAACAATAGATAATTTAAATACAGCAAGTGAATTTTTTTACATAAATATACAGTAGTGTGTTATAAAGAACAATAGACGATTTAAATACAGCGCGAGTGGAGTGAACAATTTTATTTATATTGTGAAAGTTTTGTAAAGTGAGCGTGTTGTAGTAGTAGTAGTAGTAGTAGTAGTTGTTGTTGTAGTAGTAGTAGTAATAGTAGTAGTAGTAGTTGTAGTAGTAGTAGTAGTGGTAGTAGTAGTAGTAGTGGTAGTAGTAGTAGTAGTAGTAGTAGTAGTAGTTGTAGTAGTAGTAGTAGTAGTATAGGTAGTAGTAGTAGTAGTAGTAGTTCCTAACACTGTCCGGCCGAGCAGTCCCGAGTCTCGTTGACCGAAACCGCGCAGATGCTCAGGCCACCAAAGGGGAGCCTGGCCCGGTGATAGTGAAATCTTTTGTTATTGTTATTAATATAAAAAGATGGGTTCCTTAGTGGGCCATGTGGTGCCTGGTGTTCTGACGGTTATCATTGGTGTTTGGTGGACATTCAGGTACGTCTCTTATTATTATTATTATTATTATTGTTATTATCATTATTATTATTATTATATTATTATTATCCTAATTATCATTATATTATTATTATTATCCTGATTATTATTATTATTATTATTACAGTATTCTGATTCTCAATATATTATCACTATATTATTCTGATTATCAATATATTATCATTATATTATCCTGATTATCAATATATTATCCTTTTCTTTATTCAGCTAACTATTATTTTCCTGATTATCAATATATTATCCTTTTTTTTATTTATTTATTCAACTATTATCATTATTATTCTGATTATCAATATACTGTATTGCCCTTTTCTTTATTCAACTATTATTATTATTATTCTGATTATCAATAGATTGTCCTTGTTTTTATTCATCTAATATTATTCTAATTGTTAATATGTTATCCTATTATTCTGATTATCAATATATTATCCCTTTTTTTATATTCAACTATTATCATTATTCTGATTATCAATATAATATCCTTTTCTTTATTCAGCTAACTATTATTTTCCTAATCATCAATATATTATCCTCATTTTTATTCAACTAACTATTATTATTATTATTCTGATTATCAATATATTATCCTCATTTTTATTCAACTAACTATTTTCATTATTATTATTCTGATTATCAATATATTCTCATTTTTATTCAACTAACTATTATCATTATTATTATTCTGATTATCAATATATTATACCTTTTTTTATATTCACATACTATTATTATTATTATTCTGATTATCAATATATTATCCTCATCTTTATTCAACTAACTATTATCATTATTATTATTCAAATTATCAATATATTATCCATTATTTATATATATTAACACAATCTATTTCCCCCAACAACACACACACAGCATCCTCAGACGATACTACCTGTGTGTGCGTGCTGCTGGAGGTGGAGGCGTTGAGGGTGTGTCCGGTACAGGAGCATCACTGTATCGCAACACATCCTCCTTCCCATGTCCCTGTGTGTCCCGGCTGCCAGTAGAGGGACTCATTAAGGTTACCATCGTCATTATTGGTGTCATAGGTGAGGCTCAGACTGCTATTATTAAACCATATACTATTATTAAACTAGATACTATTATTAAACTAGACACTATTATTAAACTAGACACTATTATTAAACTAGATACTATTATTAAACTAGATAATATTATTATTAAACTAGACACTATTATTAAACTAGATACTATTATTAAACTAGATACTATTATTAAACTAGTTACTATTATTAAACTAAATTATTAAACTAGGCACTATTATTAAACTAGATACTATTATTAAACTAGACACTATTATTAAACTAAATTATTAAACTAGATACTATTATTAAACTAGATACTATTATTAACCTAGATACTATTATTAAACTAGATACTATTATTAAACTAGACACTATTATTAAACTAGATACTATTATTAAACTAGATTATTAAACTAGATACTATTATTAATTATACTAGATAGTATTATTAAACTAGAAACAGTACTATTATTAAACTTTATACTATTATTAAACTAGACACTATTATTAAACTAGATACTATTATTAAACTAGAAACTATTATTAAACTAGACACTATTATTAAACTAGACACTATTATTAAACTAGACACTATTATTAAACTAGATATTATTATTAAACCTTATACTATTATTAAACTAAATTATTAAACTAGACACTATTATTAAACTAGATATTGTACTATTATTAAACTAGATATTGTACTATTATTAAACTAGATACTATTATTAAACTAGACACTATTATTAAACTAGACACTATTATTAAACTAGAAACTATTATTAAACTAGACACTATTATTAAACTAGACACTATTATTAAACTAGATATTATTATTAAACCTTATACTATTATTAAACTAAATTATTAAACTAGATACTATTATTAAACTAAATACTATTATTAACTACATACTATTATTAAACTAGATACTATTATTAATTAAACTAGATACTATTATTAATTAAACTAAAAACTAATATCAAACTATATATATATTATTAAACGAAGGTGTCGGCGAATATTTAATTGCGAATGAACCTCAAATTAATCATCTTACAACCCCTCCATCTTCTCCGTCCGTCCTCCCGCAGGCGAACTGACGACGGCCTACGAGAACGGAGAGATAGTCAACCTGGTCAACATTCAACACATCACCATCTACACATTCTTTGGACTTAATGGAGTGATGGATGTGTTGTGTCATTATCGAGCACCTCTCCCCCCCTCCATGGACTATATCAGTGGTGGGTTGGCGTTTACTATGGAGGGACTCGTGTTTATCTACCACCTACACGCTCGGACGCCTATGGATGTACAGGTGTGTGTGTGTTTGTGTGACGGAGGTGTGGGTTTGGGGTGTGTGTGTGGAGGGAGGGAGGGTAATGTATAGGTGTGTGTGTGTGTGGAGGTGTGTGTGTGGGTGTGTGTGGAGGGAGGGTAATGTACTGGTGTATGTGTGTGTGTGTGTGTGTCGTGTGTGTGTGTGGAGGGAGGGTAATGTACAGATGTGTGTGTATGTGTGTTTGTTTTGGGTGTGTGTGTGTGTGGAGGGAGGGTAATGTAGAGGTGTGTGTGTGTGTGTGGTTTGTGTGTGTGTGTGTGTGGAGGGAGGGTAATGTACAGGTGTGTGTGTGTGTGTGTGTGGAGGGGAGGTGTACTGGTGTGTGTGTTTGTTTTGGGGTGTGTGTGTGTGGAGGGAGGGTAATGTACAGGTGTGTGTGTTTGTTTTGGGTGTGTGTGTGTGGTGGAGGGAGGGTAATGTACAGGTGTGTGTGTGTGTGTGGAGGTGTGTGTGGGGTGTGTGTGTGTGTGTGTGTGGTGGGGAGGGAGGGTAATGTATTGGGCCGGATATATTTACCATAACTGTACACTGCTGTCTCAAGATTTTTTACCATAACTGTACACTGACACTCATAAAGTCCTATTACTATTATTATTATCTTACACACACACACACATATATCTTACACACACACACACATATACTTCTTTCCAGGCTATTATCTTACACACACACATATGTCTTACACACACACACACACACATATATCTTACACACACACAACAATACACACACACAGTACTACACAACATTATTATTATTATCTTACACACACACATGTACGTCTTTCCAGGTACACATGTTATTGGTGTATGCAGTATGGGGGTGTGTAGTGGCAGTGATCGCCGAGGGTGTGTACAGAAGTAGTGTAGTCGTAGCACTCACACGGTGTTACTTTGTACTACTGCAGGTTAGTTTTGGGTGTGTGTGTGTAATGTTGTGTTGTGTGTGTAATGTTGTTGTTGTTGTTGTTGTGTGTGTATTTGTGTAATGTTGTGTTGTGTGTGTGATGTTGTGTAGTGTTGTGTTGTGTGTGTGTGTGATATTGTGTGTAATATTGTGTAGTGTGTGTTTGTATTTGTGTAGTGTTGTGTTGTGTGTGTAATGTTGTTGTGTAGTGTTGTGTGTGTGTATTGTTATGTAGTGTTGTGTGTGTAATGTTATGTAGTGTGTGTGTATTGTAGTGTGTGTGTGTAATATATCATGTAATGTGTGTAATATCATGTAGTGTGTGTAATATCATGTAGTGTGTGTAATATCATGTAGTGTGTGTAATATCATGTAGTGTGTGTAATATCATGTAATGTGTGTAATATCATGTAATGTGTGTAATATCATGTAGTGTGTGTAATATCATGTAATGTGTGTAATATCATGTAGTGTGTGTAATATCATGTAGTGTGTGTAATATCATGTAATGTGTGTAATATCATGTAATGTGTGTAATATCATGTAGTGTGTGTAATATCATGTAATGTGTGTAATATCATGTAATGTGTGTAATATCATGTAGTGTGTGTAATATCATGTAGTGTGTGTAATATCATGTAGTGTGTGTAATATCATGTAGTGTGTGTAATATCATGTAATGTGTGTAATATCATGTAGTGTGTGTAATATCATGTAGTGTGTGTAATATCATGTAGTGTGTGTAATATCATGTAATGTGTGTAATATCATGTAGTGTGTGTAATATCATGTAGTGTGTGTAATATCATGTAGTGTGTGTAATATCATGTAGTGTGTGTAATATCATGTAATGTGTGTAATATCATGTAGTGTGTGTAATATCATGTAGTGTGTAGAGAGAGAGAGAGAGAGAGAGAGAGAGAGAGAGAGAGAGAGAGAGAGAGAGAGAGAGAGAGAGAGAGACACACACACACACACACACACACACACACACACACTACACTACACTAACATGACCCTAAATCAACTAAATCTCTCTTTCTCCCCACAATTACTGAGAGAGAGAGAGAGAGAGAGAGAGAGAGGAGAGAGAGAGAGAGAGACTGACTGACTGACTGACTGACTGACTACACTAACAGGACTCTAAATCAACTAAATCTCTCTCCCCCCACAACTACCGAGAGAGAGAGAGACACACACACACTACACTAACATAACTCTAAATCAACTAAACCCCTCTTTCCCCACAACAACTACTGAGAGAGAGAGAGAGAGAGAGAGAGAGAGAGAGAGAGAGAGAGAGAGAGACACACACACACACTACACTAACATAACTCTAACTCTAAATCAACTAAATCTCTCTCTTTCTCCCCACAACTACTGAGAGAGAGAGAGAGAGAGAGAGAGAGAGAGAGAGAGAGAGAGAGAGAGAGAGAGAGAGAGAGAGACAGACAGACAGACAGACAGACAGACAGACAGACAGACAGACAGACAGACACACACACACACACACACACACACACACACACACACACACACACACACACACACACACACTACACTACACTACACTACACTACACTACACTACACTAACATGACCCTAAATCAACTAATAAATCCCTCTCTCCCTCCCCACAACAGGGCACATGGCTAATATACGTTGGCTTCCTTCTCTACCCTCCCACCGGCATGGAAAAATGGGATGAACACGGACCCAGGAATATGATGATAGTGACGGTAATATTCTGCTGTCACAACGCCCTCATCTTCCTCTTCATGTTGACGGTGAACTGGGCGATGTATCTACTCACACGACGCCTCCCACCTCACTCTCTCTACCGTGCCATCAGAGCCGTACACACACCGCAACAATTTGACGACTTAAAAATAGATGTACAGAATTTTATTGAACTCTAGCTGAACCTAACCACAATTAATTGATTACTTGAAAATAGATGTGCAGAATTTTATCGAACTCTAGCTGAACCTAACCACAACTACTTGACGACTTAATTAAAGATAGATGTGCAGAATTTTATCGAACTCTAGCTGAATCTAACCTTACCTAACCTAACCTCGACAGTTTGACCACTTAAAAATAGATGTGCAGAATTTTATTGAACTCTAGCTGAATATAACCTTACATATTCTAACCTAAACACTTTGACGACTTGAAAATAGATGTGCAGAATTTTATCGAACTCTAGCTGAACCTAACCACAACATTCTGACGACTTAAAGATAGATTGCAGAATTTTATTGAACTCTAGCTGAACCTAACCTTACATACCCTAACCTAAACTGTTTGACCACTTGAAAATTGATGTACAGAATTTTATCGAACTCTAGCTGAACCTAACCTTACCTACCCTAACCACAACATTTTGACGACTTACAGATAGATGTGCAGAATTTTATCGAACTTAACTTGAATAAAATTTGTGATAATTATGATTTGCAAACCCCGCAACAGTTTGACCACTTGAAAATAGATGTGCAGAATTTTATCGAACTCTAGCTGAATATAACCTTACATATTCTAACCTAAACACTTTGACGACTTGAAAATAGATGTACAGAATTTTATCGAACTCTAGCTGAACCTAACCACAATTAATTGACGACTTGAAAATAGATGTGCAGAATTTTATCAAACTTTAGCTGAATAAAATCTGTAATAATTATGATTTGCAAACCTAACCTAACCTAACCTAACCACAACAGTTTGAAGACTTGAAAATAGATGTGCAGAATTTTATCTAATGCTAGCTGAATAAAATTTGTGATAATTATGATTTGCAAACCTAACCTAACCTAACCTAACCTCAACTGTTTGACGACTTGAAGATGTGTGTGTGTGTGTGTGTGTGTGTGTAGAAATTTATCGACCTCTAGTTGAAAAAAATTTAACCAAACCTAGCCAAACCTACTAACCCCCAACACTTCAACGACTTAATTAAATATATGTGTGTGTGTAGAATTTTATCGAATTGTAGTTGGATAAATGTAGTGACAAATATTGTGTTGATTTGTATAATTTTATGGATCTTAATTTAGATGGATATAAACTTGTGATGATTACGAGTGTTGAATAAAAGTTAAAAGTTGTGATGCTTAATATGATGATTTGGTGAATATCAATAAACTCGAGTTGAATAATATTTGTGAAAAGTTAAGAGGGAAGTTTTGTGTTGGTAAATTTGGAGCAACTGAATCCTCCAAAAAAACTATTCCAATCAACAGACCCCACCATTATTTTGGCTCTTCTGGTTCTGTTTCCTGGCATACTTTGGAGGAATCAAGGCACTCCAATGTACCCAAAGTGAATTACCCCCTTAAACCCAGAGAAATTAACACTGTATAATTATGAAACTAACTAATGGAATAAAATTTGGAATGATCATGATGTGCAAAACTTTATGAAACTCAAGTTGAATAATATTTGTGATAAGTTAAACCTAGAGAAATTAATTAATACTGTCTGGACTTTTAGACTGATGTGCAGAATTTCACGAAACTCCAATAAATGAATTAATAAATTTTGTGACGATTACGGGTTAATAAAGAGAATATCATTTTTTAAACTCTTGTGAAATATATTTGTGATAAGTTAAATCTAGAGAAACTATTAGTACTTAGGAGATTAGGAAAAGTTTAATTAAATGACCATGTGATTGTGTGAGAGATTTTGGTGGCTTCTGATTCCTCCAAAAATACAGGACAATTTACCATCAGAATACAGGACAATTTACCATCAGAATACAGGACATTTAACATCAGAATACAGGACAATTTAACATCAGAATACAGGACAATTTAACATCAGAATACAGGACAATTTAACATCAGAATACAGGACAATTTATATAGAGCGTGTGCCTTAAGGGGGTGCAGGAATAGGGGGACAGGCTTGGGGGGGGGGTTTAGGGGGGTGCGGGAGTAGGGGACAGGCTTGGGGGGTGTGTTAGGGGGGTGCGGGAGTAGGGGGACAGGCTTGGGGGGGAGGGGTTTAGGGGGGGAGTAGGGGACAAGGCTTGGGGGGGGGGGTTAGGGGGGTGCCGGAATAAGGGGACAGACAGGCTTGGGGTGGGTAAAAAGCCTGTCCCCTATTCCCGCAAACCCCCTAACCCTGCCCCCCAAGCCTGTCCCCCTACTCCCGCTCCCCCCAAACCCCCCCCCCCCCAAGCCTGTCCCCCCCCCCCCTCCATCAAAATACAGGAAAATTTACATAGGGCGCGTGCCGACTGTAATCTCCGTCAGGAAGGTGAGGGCGGCGAGTACAAAGCCCCCAAGTATAATGAAGAAAATGCCCTGAAGGTGAAAGACGGTGAAGGGTTGTGGGGAATTGGTGGTCATCGTGTCCTCTGCTGCCTCCATAACAACATCCTGAAGAAGGGCTGAAGGAGGGGGAGGGGTTTATAATTAATTTTTGGGGTCATACATATATATTTTACAGTGGTGTTGTTTGTGTGTTGGTGTGGTGTATCGCAAGTTTGGTGTTTGTCAGTTGTAGTGTTTGTTTGGTTTGTTGTTTGTTTTGGTTATTGTTAGTTTGTTTGTTTGTTATTGTTTTTGTTGTTTGTTGTTGTTTGTTGTTTAGTTTGTGGTTTGTTATTGTTTGTTGTTATTATTTAGTTTGTTGTTTGTTATTGTTTGTTGTTATTATTTAGTTTGTTATTGTTTGTTAATATTTAGTTTGTTATTGTTTTGTTGTTGTTTATTATTTAGTTTGTTGTTTGTTATTGTTTAGTTTGTTGTTTGTTATTATTTAGTTTGTTGTTTGTTGTTGTTTGTTATTATTTAGTTTGTTTGTTGTTTGTTATTGTTTGTTGTTGTTTGTTATTATTTAGTTTGTTTATTATTTGTTGTTTGTTATTATTTAGTCCGTTGTTTGTTATTGTTTGTTATTATTTAGTTTGTTGTTGTTTGTTATTTAGTTTGTTGTTTGTTATTGTTTGTTGTTGTTTGTTATTATTTAGTTTGTTGTTTTTTTATTTTTGTTTGTTATTATTTAGTTTGTTGTTTGTTATTGTTTGTTGTTGTTTGTTATTATTTAGTTTGTTATTGTTTGTTAATATTTAGTTTGTTGTTTGTTATTGTTTGTTATTATTTAGTTTGTTGTTTGTTATTGTTTGTTGTTGTTTGTTATTATTTAGTTTGATGTTTGTTATTATTTAGTTTGTTGTTTGTTATTGTTTGTTGTTATTGTTGTTGG
>JAWQEG010004023.1:50000-55496 GCA_033782935.1 Petrolisthes cinctipes | reverse complement strand
TAAGAGTACAAATATAGATGTATTGTGTAACACCAGTCATATCTTTTTCTCCTTCTTTTCTTCTTGGTTTTGGTAATATCTTCAGAGAGGAGAGGAAGAGTATATAGCAGGGAAGGATGAGATGAAAGAAGGTTGTGGTTAATATTCTGACTGGTGTGTGTGTGTGTGTGTAATGCCCTCCCCATAACACTCAACCCCATGCCCTTGTCCAAAACACCCTACCTTACCTTACCCTACCTTGCCCTGCCCTGCCCTACGCCTACCCTGCCCTGCCCTGCCCTGCCCTACCCTACCTTACTCACCCTACCCTACCTTACTCACCCTTCCCTACCCTACCCTACCCTACCATACTCACCTAACTTATCATCGTCCCACGCTGGCTTGCTCTTGACACACACACTGTCGGGTGCACACTGCCGCCAGAACTGTGTCCAGGAGGAGGCGCGGGCGAAGTCCTCACAGTCTGGCTCCCCATGCACGCCCGTCCCACACTGATAGCACCACATGCCCTCACTACCTGGGGGTGGGAGAGGCGTGGGGGTGGTTAGTGATCAGGCGTGGGTTGAGATACACGAAAAATAAAATATATATATACAGTATTGATGTTTTAAGCGATCATATATATAAATCAACATATATGCATTTTATGAAAGTTTATAGTAGGCAAATTGTGTGATGTTATAGTTTGTTTGTTTTATCGTCATTTGTGCAGCATTGTGTGTTTGTATGTGTGTGTATGGTCGAGTAGAAGGTTGGCTGCATATCTGTAGTGTCAGGGTGTAAAGTTCTGTCGCGTCCCTTGTAAAATGTTCGACTTTTACCTGACCTCTGTGTGTGTGTGTGTGTTACAGGTATGGGAAATTCCTGTCTGTAGTAATATCCTGTGTTGACGAGAGAGAGAGAGAGAGAGAGAGAGAGAGAGAGAGAGAGAGAGAGAGAGAGAGCGGTGGGGGGATATTATCAAAACTACTTCCTCTAGACTGATAGCTGAAGAAACTATTATTTTTTGTGTGTGTGTGTGACACGGCGTAGCAAAGAAGTTTCAGGAATGCATTTACACTTCCGCTACCAAAACAAAACTATGTGAAGGTGAACACTGACTGATTACTGAAACACACTGGTTATAAAATTTATGTCGTAATGAACTTTTTTTCAGAATGTTAGGCGAACGTGTCATATTTATTCAAACATTGCAACTCCAGAACTGTAAACCACTGCCTCTATCTGTGTATGTATGTATGTATGGTAAATGAAGCAAGTAGGGAATGCATGTGTACAGTTAGTTGTACTTGTAGATAGGTAGGATATGTACTGTGTATATATGGGCATGCATATATGTCTGTATGTTATGTAAGTATGTATGGATAAATTACTTACGGGCAGAGGGTACCAGGAGCAGGAGGAAAAGGGAGAAGAGGAGGAGGAGGAGAGTACCACATGTTCCCGACCTCATGACGTCACTCTTGAGGGGAGGAAAGGGAAGGGTCGGATTTTTTTTTTTTTTTTTTTTTTTTGCTAGAGGGAAAAAACTTGTACTTGAAGATGACCTTGATGATGACAATGATGAATTTTTATATTTATTGTTTTTATTGTTGTTCCTGTTGTTGTTTTTGTTCTTGTTCTCTGTTTGTTGCTGCTGTTCTTGTTCACTGCTTGTTGCTGCTGTTCTTGTTCTAGTCCACTGTTTGTTGCTGTTGTTCTTGTTCTAGTTCACTGTTTATTGCTGCTGTTATTGTTCTTCACTGTTTATTGCTGCTGTTCTTGTTCACTATTTGTTGCTGTTGTTCTTGTTCTAGTCCACAGTTTGTTGCTGTTGTTCTTGTTCTAGTCCACTGCTTGTTCCTACTGTTGTTCTTGTTCACTGTTTGTTGCTACTGTTGTTGTTCTAGTTCACTGTTGATGATGATGCTGTTACTAACTAATATTGTACTTTTTAATAATATTGACTGTTGCCATGCTGTTTTTTGTCGTTGTTAGGGATATGACTAACTAAAATAATACCTCATTCGATCTGGTTACCTGGGAGTGGAAAATAATACACTATATATATTCGTCACGTGGTGGTGGTGGTTCAAGTGTTTATGGTTTGTCTAGTCTGGTGTTGTCGTCATGGTGGTGATGAGGCCACTCGTAAGGGGAGTCTAGATAGATAGATACTTTGGGTACATCGATCGAAACGTCTTGAGTCCTCCAAAATATGCTAGGAAACAGCAGGACCAGATGAACAAAAATAATGGTGAGTGTGTGCTTGGAATAGTTTGGAGGAATCACTTGCTCCAGATTTACCAACACTGTACTTTCACCTTCAAAGAGAGTGTAGATAGATACTTTGGGTATATCGATCGAAACGTCTTGAGTCCTCCAAAGTATGCTAGGAAACAACAGGACCAGATGAACAAAAATAATGGCGACCTGTTGCTTATAATATAGCCTGTAGGAATCGGTTCGTTCCAGATTTACACATACATACATACATAAATATAGATGCTACATGTTTACACTTCTCCTGGCACCAACTGGCTCTGATTGTGTGTCTGGTTATCGTAGGCTGTGACTTGGATTCTGTCTCTGGTTTTCTATCTCTGGTTGTGGTTTTGGTTCTGGGTGGCTCTTTATTTTGGCACTGGTCTGTTTTTAATTGGTTTTGGCTCTGATTTTGCCACTGGTCTG
Organism: Petrolisthes cinctipes; assembly: GCA_033782935.1. NCBI lineage: Eukaryota > Metazoa > Arthropoda > Malacostraca > Decapoda > Porcellanidae > Petrolisthes > Petrolisthes cinctipes. The sequence goes on along the minus strand of JAWQEG010004023.1, from coordinate 52,826 downwards.
TTTTTAATTGGTTGTGGTTTTGGTTGCTGGCTGCTTTATTTTGGCACTAGTCTGTTTTTAATTGGTTTTTGGCTCTTATTTTGGCACTTGTCTGATTTTAATTGGTACTGACTCTTATTTTGGCACTTGTCTGTTTATAATTGGCCCTGACTCTTATTTTGGCACTTGTCTGTTTATAATTGGTTCTGGCTCATATTTTGGCACTGGTCTGTTTTTAATTGATTCTGTTTTTTAGTTCTGGCACTGCAGGTTTTGGCTCTTAAATACGTGGCTCTTGGTTCTGACTCTGTCTTAGATTGGTTGTAGTTTATTCTGCTACTTGGTTGTTTAATTCTGGCTCTAACTTTGGCACTGGTTTTAATTCTGGCACTTATTTTGGCTCTGAGGTACCGTACGACGTGGCTCTTGGTTGATATCACTGGCTCTTGTTGTCGTTCTGGCGGGGTGGTTGGTGGCTGCTGAATGATGATCGTCGTTGTTGTTGTCGTCTTCTAAAACTCAATCACTCATTTTAATCACACTTTTTCAACAGTATGTCAACACTTCGTCACTCTATTTTGTACTAAAGTGAGAGAGGTGGGAGCTAATTAATTTCTCGCCTCTTATAGGTGCTAAAAATTCACAATCCCTCGAATTCAGGCCGGGTAAACAATGAAACAAGAGAATGAAGAGATACTGTAGATGGTGTTAGATGGGGCATGTTTTGCAGTTGGCCATCTCAAATATCAATGACGTCACTCTCACACACTCTCTCTCTCTCTCTCTCTCTGGGGGAATGTTTACGTTATAGTTCAGGCTCCGTTGTATAATCAGTAATATGTGTTTTCAAGCGTTCAGTTCTTTTGTATTGAGACTCGTATTGGTTGGTACATTTGTATACATGTTTTGAGTTCATTTGTGTAGTTTCGTAGTGGTAGTGTAGATTTCTATGTCGCGTACGTGTATTAAAAGTTCTGTTTTCACGGGAACGTAAGCTGGAATTATGACCGATTTCCACCAGATTCACAAGGCAAGTGGATATATGTATGTATGTATGTAGGTATGTATGTATAGCCGAGTCCTACTTACCACTATCACGGTATCACCATCACAACATCCTGCCCTGCCCACCTCACCCACCACCACTACGCAGCATCACAATTAATAAGCAGCCACCATCACCATTACACTATCATTGCCCTCTTCCACCCATCACCATCACCACACACACATACACACACACTCGCCTTGTAGCGTTATAGAGGCTAGAGGGGAAAGGGTGACTTGAGGAATTTTAAGAGAGGTTAGAGTGAGTGAAGTAAGCAACCAACCTCCTCTCAACACAACCACCACCACTGACTCCTCCCCCCCTTGTATATTCCTCGTTGGCAACCCTTCCTATACCAGCCTGCCAGCCAGCGACGTACGACAACACCGACTTGCAACCAACAACAACCTTTTCAAATTATTATCGTATTTCTGCCGTTTCGAACAGCATCCATCAAGTCTCTCTCTCTCCGACTCTCTCTCTCTTTCTCTCTCGTCTTTCTGTGTGTGTGTGTGTGTGTGTGTGTGTGTGTCTCTCTCCCCCGTGTGTGTGTGTGTGTGTGTCTCCAAAATGACAGTTTAGTGGGCGTTTTCCACGGTACATAATTATATAGTGTAAATTTTCGATGCTGGTAAATACTGCTTTGGGTGTTAGCTAGACTGTTTATACACCAAAATAATCACACAATTCCGTGCTAATATGTATATGAGCAAAAAAGACTCATATATAATTAGTTCCCTCACCCTGGATTGTAACAGAAGGGAGCTAATAACCACTTGATCAGCTGGCCTCACAATACAGTACTATTTACATTTACCTATCGAAAATGCACCAGTTCCCATTCAGCTGTATATGTGTAGGGGGGGGGGGGTTATAAAATGTGTGTGTGTGTGTGTGTGCGTTATAGAATGTGAGTGTGTGTGTTATAGAATGTGAGTGTGTGTGTGTGTTATAGAATGTGAGTGTGTATGTGTATTATAAAAATGAGTGTGTGTGTGTGTGTTATAAAATGTGAGTGTGTGTGTGTTATAAAATGTGAGTGTGTATGTGTGTGTTATAGAATATGAGTGTGTGTTATAAAATATGTGTGTCTGATATTGTCCTCATTATCATGCATATTGTCGACTCGTCCCTTGCCATATTTCATCATTCATCTCTCTTTATCACCCTTTCTCACACTCATTGTAGTCACCATATTCTTCTTCCTTATACCTTCTTCACAATTACTCTCCTCGCCTTCATTGTATGTTTTTCTCATTTTTCTCTCTCATTTCCTTATCCATCTTCCTAATTTCCTCATACTTCTTTTCCTTCTCACCCTTATTCTTCTTTTCCTTTTCACCCTCATTACATTTTCAATTAATTATTCGCTCCTTTTAAGTAAACCAGTAAAAAAAAACACGAACACGTCTAATTCACAACAACAACAACAACATTAGACTCAAAGTTTACCATCACACACCTAAAGAAAAATCGACGTCACAACTTTTGACCACGACTGTACACACAAGGTCAAGGTCAGCTTCACATATTGAGCTTCTGTTGGTGTGTTGTTCAAGTGGTGTTGAGATGACAGAGGCCAGAGACATACAGACAGACCACTCACCAATCACCACCACCAACACCACCACCACCACTACTCCACCACCACCATCACTGTTTCATTCACCACCACCACCACCAACACCACTCCACCCACACCATTGTTTCATTATCACCACCACCACTCACCAATCACCAACACCACTCCACCCACACCACTGTTTCATTATTACCTCCACCACCACCAAAATGATATA